>CAUYRT010096144.1:0-125743 GCA_963574885.1 Lepilemur ruficaudatus
CAGTTCCCATAAAAATCTGTAAACATTGACTTCTCCGAAATGCATTGAATGTGAAATTCTCACCCTTATACTATAATGTGAAAGATAATATTCATTCTTTTCTTTCCTTTACTAAAGTATAATTTACATATCATGTCTTTATTCTGGTTTTTGTTTTAATGCTACAGCATCTTTCGTCACAGAGCCTACTGAAAAGATCCTGTCCTTAGCAATACTTAATTATCGAACCATTAGTTCATATGTGCTAGTTTTTAGCCTTTTAATGAGAGGTCAGTTGCATAGCTAATACATGTGGATATATTAATATTAGTGCTGGATTGGGCTTGCTTTCCTGAGATGCCTTTGCTTGCCTTAGTATATTTCTTAGCTTTTTCTAACTTAGTAAGCTTGAACGTACAGTTGAGAAACACATCCAAACACCCAAATGTTTGGTGATCAAAGAGAAAGTTGGCCAGTACCAGGGAGTCCCAGGACTAGGTACTTATTTGCTATTCATGTAGTAAACATTCATTATATGAACAGTGAGCTAATATTTTCAACTTCCTTTCTAAAGAGCAGAATTTAGGCACACAGATTCACGCAACACCAGTGTTCATATACCTTCCCTATTCGTGGAGTAGGGTACTGGCTTAGTTTTATTCACTGGTTTCCATGCCCTATTTTGTTTTGTTGTTGTTGTTTCTTCACTTCCCAGCCTGTTGAATTCTTTTCTTACTGATGTAATTGTATCTTGTTCACCAACAAAATTATTTTTTTTTCTTGTTACTTATACATGTCTTCAAATGTTTGCAGAAATGCTCGAATGATTTATACAAGCTAAGTCACATCAGAGCTCTGTCTCCTTCCCAGCTACAGGAATGCATATGACTAAAGTCTAAATAGCAGAGTGATATTTTTCAAGTGAGTCATTTTTACAGGCTTTGTTACTTGCTTTTAAGAAGCAGAGGGGAAAAAAAAAGCCCTACCTAAATTTCCCAAGTCATGAACCTATCTTTTCTTTCCTTAATCCCACAACACAGTGGAATTAGTATATCTGAAAGGACTATGAGCAGAACTGTTATCTCTGCACGTTTCCACTGGTACCTCCCTGCAGGTATCCAATGCTTGCTGCAAACTAAGGAAGACTTAAGATTAGCCACTAGCAATTCATTATTAATGCTTGCATATTATCTTATTGCAGGCATAAAGAACTAAGTCATTATATTTATTGTGAAAAAACTATAAACATTATAGATGAATAAAATTAGAGAACACAATAAAAATACAATGAAAATAAAACAAGCTTAACTATAAAGCTTGAGACTGGATACTGAGACTACCTCTGAAGAAAATTATGCATATAATTAAAACAAGTTGACATGTGGTACACTCTCCATTGTTAACCTTCATAATAGAAAGTGTACAATAATCCTTTTTTTCAGACCTCTTTCATTTTGAATTCAAGGTAATTTCAAAACTGCAGTTTAATGTTGAAAAAATGCTTGAAATCCAAAATTAATTGTTTAGAAAAAAGAAAAGAGAAATTCGAATTGTTTACTGATGCATGCATGAAAATGAAGAACTTATACAAACAGTCACATTCAGTCTTACATATTATTCTACATGTATGAGATTTATACCCTTCTACTGCATCTCACATAATTTACTCAGAAATACATTCCTTTGAGTGACCATAATATTGGTTTATTAGTTGATACTAATGCTATGTTTAGTAACTGATGTTCTTTATCTCATGGAATCGTCACAGCAATCTTATGAAGTAAATGTCATCATTTTGTAGATGGTTGATAGAGGCTATGTAATGTTTCTGTGGTCACACTGTTAGTAAAGAGTCCAATTGAAATTTGAACCCATTCATTCTGCTTCCAGACCACCACCATTTTATGTGACTTCCCTGTTATCTTATGACCATATAATGGACTATATATTTTCACTATTTTACTTTTAAAATAGCAAGAAATCTATAAGAAGTTTAACTGTTTTGATAACCACAATGACTTGCTTACTTAGGGCTGTTGTAACAAATGACCTCGGCAAGCTCTTTACCCTATAGTTTGAGAAGAAATCACTGGCATTCTATTTCAGTGTGGATAAACACTCATTAAAAAGTACCATTCAGGCCTGTTTTATGTATACTTCAAGAATTATATGATATGAGACTATTCTTGAGAGAAATGGTAAGAGAATTCCAGTATTAACTAGTAAATTGCCAGATCACCCTTAAACAACAAAGACAAAGTCTACACCAAGCTCTGAAACAGAAGTGGTCAGGACAGGTATTTAGTGTACACCCACAGGAAGGTGAGGAGATGGAGCAACTGCCAGAATGTAACTCAGGTGGCTAGGTGACCAATGCTATTGCCACTTTTTTCTCCCAAGGCTAAAGGAGCATGAAGGTAGATAATGTCGAGGGAAAGAAAAGCATATGTATATATTCTGCATTTGCTTCCCTCCTTTTTTGGTCACTTTCTAGAAACTGTTAAATGTAATATGAGTCATTATATATCAGGTCCATAATATGCCTTTGGAACATAAGAATTACATGTATATGCACAGATGATAGATTTGGGGCATAGAGATTATATAGTATTATATATATGCATAAACATATATAATTATAGTGGTAACTTATATATAAATTACTATTATGTATTTGTGTCTGGATCAAAAAAAAAAAGATCGTGCAAATTTGGATATGGAGGAAATAGTGTGATAAATCATTTTTGTAATTAATCCCAAAGCCATCTATGTGTCTCATGGCATGCCATTTTTCTTCTCTTTCTTGTTACATTCAAAAAGAATATTTAATTATTGTTAAATACAATTGAGATCATTATAATAGAAAATCATTTCAGAAACATGTGAAATACATGGTTCTATAATGGTTGAGCCAATAAAATCAGGAGGTTCTGGTAGAGCTAATTCATTAGCTTCAAGATGAAGTATCAGCATTCTTATGGTGGCACTATTTTACTTGAAAGGGAAAAAGTTGGTAAAAACAGTTTGTCTGGGATGCTTACTAACTGTAATAGATTCCTAGGGCAGCCATAACAAATTAACACAAGCTAGGTAGCTGAAAAAAACAAGTTTTTCCTTCACAGTTCTGAAGGTCAGAGGTTTGAAATCTGGAGGCTCTAGGTAAGATCCCTTCCTACCTTTTCCCCTCTGGCAGCTGTTGGCATTCCTTGGCTTCCCTGGCTGTGGCCACAGAACTCTAATCTTTTCTCTGTCTTCACATCGTTTTCTCCTCTTCTGCCTGGAAAATCTCCCCTGTGTGTCTTTACAAGCACACTTGTCATTGGAGTTTGGGCCTATCTAGGCAATACAGAATGATCTCTTCACTTCAAGATTCTTAATTTAATTACATCTGTAAAGACTCTTTTTCCAAATAAAACAGCATTCACAGGTTCCAAGGATTTAATGTGGGTGTATTTTTTTGGGGTACAACCACTTAATCCACTACACTGGCTTAGGCTATATGGGAGAGGGAGGGTACTAATGACATACGGCCCATGTGGGTTTGGTAGAGCCTGAGGAAAAAGACTTGACATGCACCATTGTAGTAATTTTAAAAAGTATAAAGATGTGCTTCTCCCTGGTTATTTTGTTTGCTCTATCCATATATAAGTGAGAGCCATTCTCTCACTGAAGCAGGTTCAAAGCCCTTTAAAGAACCAGTTTCACCCTATTAAAATCCAAACCACCAGGTAACACAATAAATCTTGAAGGGAAGAGGAATAGGAACAATTTAGCTTTTTTTCTCCCTCACTTCTAATACTGCCCTACCCTTGGTTAGATTAAAGTTAGTTCTTCCTTGATATTCTCATTTCCTCAGTTCATGAAGCTTCTTGAATTAGTGTGATTTTGCTAGAGGTGACCACTTCAATTGCTAATATGATGCAATTCCTTAATAAAAATAAAAATATATTCGGTTGTAGATTATGCAAATAAAGTTTGCTCCATATTCTGATCATCATCACAGTAGTGGTGACTCTTAATGTGGTGAGATAATGACTCTTAGTGGTGAGATAATGTTAAAATGTCTTGCAATTTAATGCATTCAGATGAACTATGAAAGATATCTTGTTTTCATAGTCAAAGTTTGAGGAGGTTTACTGTAAACAGTTGTCTGTAGTTGTAAGAAGATTTGCCAAAATGTCAGAGTTTAATCTGTGTCTGATTTTTACTAAGAAGGAAATTTGTATAAAGTCTTTTCAACAAGCTAATAAATCTATATATTTGAAGGAGTAAGAAGCAGGCATATTTATGAAATAAACCAGGCTCCCTACATCATACCAGTGGTATTAATTAGTGTAATTAAATTAAGGACAATCAGAACCTCCCAGTTATCATACTACGCCAGTAGAGAAATCTCAATCATTTGGATTTTAAAATTTAAACAAGAGTTATACAAACTTCAATGCCTCATTTCTAAATTTAGATCCAGAGGATGTACATACACGCTGAAAACCACAATGTTCACCATTTCCTGTTCAATTTACAATCAACCTCCTGTATTTACTGAGAACCAGAAGAATAGCAGACATCTGTCCTGATATAGTTTTATCATTTCTAAGGAGATCTTTCAAATGCGAAGGAAAAACAAAAGACACTATACTGTTATATGTCATTCCTGTTAAATCATGAGAATCAAAATCTAGTATGTTATAAAAAACAAATGGATTCTTCATTAAACATAATGGCCACACACTTTAAAAAGCAATGAACTGACTTCGTCATATTAAAACATTTGGAAATGCAGTTCAATTTTCATTTTAGACTAGATTTCTTTTTCCCATTTACTATTTGCAAAAATGCCTCTCAATACTAAAATCATCTTTGATGATTGTCTGAAAATGTTGAATTAAGAACTCTAGTATGATGATTACAAATGCATATATCAAACTTCCAGCATGAGATCAATGAATAAACTTGTCACATATATAGGAAATTATAATTTTCTATAAATAATTATAATAGGTCACATTAACTAATAAACAGGATGTTTATGTAGTAAACATTAGGACAAATCAGCAAGCCAATAACAACAACAAAGTATATTATAAGAGTCTAAAGCCAATAAACATATCCCTCAACTATTTCCCCTAAATTGAGTCAATGGAGTCTCCACACAATGGTGAGGTTCTAAATGGCACACAATAAGCCTTTATATAATGTACTGTTTCACTTTTTTCTACTCAGTTAAAAGAAGATTAGGAACTGACCAAAATATTTCATCTGAAGAATAATTTAAATAACCATTAAGTGTGTATGAGCTTTGTTCTTTATTTTATAAAAGATATTGTTACTTTAGATTCATTTCTATTTCTTTCTCTAAATATAAATATATGTGTATATGAATATATATGTATTCATATTTTCAAACAAACCAAATTTTGGCAATTTTTTATTAGTCAAATAGAAAGTTATAGACTCAGTCATTATCACTAGAAATATATGAAATCTCTACTAATTTACAAACTTTTGCATTGCATTTTTTGTAATGAATAGACAAGTGAATTAGGAGTAGAGACTTGGAATCTAGTCCCAGTTAGGCCACTAATTGTGCATGTGATCTTGAGTAGGTACAATTTTAAGCATCATCTATAAAATCAGAATATTGCTGAGCAATCTGCTATTCCTTCTACATGTGGAGGACGATGTCAAAATATTTATCAAATATTACAAAAAAATTGACCCTTTCAAATCCTGATGGTGCTGTTTTGTTTCCCTGTAAGAACCAAACAACAACTTCAAATATATATTAATATGCTTAATCATATATAAAATTTGGTGAAAATTGAGTAATAATTCATTTAAAAGTTATTATGGAAAAAACAAACTAATGAGAAATTCTAAACAATCACAGAACTGTAAATTTTACTGTCACATTTGGAATGGAAGATAAATCCCAGTATATTTTGATCTTACTGGAAAATGTGTTAAAATGTTAAATTATCATTGACACAGCCTCTATCTTAAAAAGAGTATCCTGAGAATTGGGATATTACCTAGCTAGGGATCTCTCTACATGCTAGTGTGGGTCATTTTATTTTTTTGCTGTGTACGAATTTAAATTTTAGAACCTTACCTAACATATAAAGAATAATCATCAACGCTTATCACTCAATAATGAATTTTCTGAAGGTGACTAATCACATGAAAGCTATGGATAATTAATATACTTATATCTAGCAGATTCATTTCTTCAATATTTTATTATAAACCTTTTTACTTCATACATTCAGCAGTTTCAATGGGCAAAGCAGCTAGAGTTTGAGAGGAAAATGTGGCATAAAGAATTAACATTTTCATTTTAACCAGGACTAAATTGTGAATTTCAGCAATATCTCATTTCTCTTATGTTTGATGTCACATGCACTGTCTACTCTTTCTCCAGGAATGTCCCCCAGATTTCAGAGGTTATAAAAATATCTCTATAAACTCAGTGATATCTGGTATATTCAAGCAATGTGAAAACATCATTTTTATTGATTTAAAGATGCAAAAATTTGAAGAAACCCTTCTACATCAGAAAATGGGCTTTCCTCAGGCACAGAAGAAAGAAGCATTGTCTCCATCCTGATTTCTGTACCGAGAGATATTCCTTAACCAGTTTTTCACCTAAATTAAAGGCCACCGGTTTAGCCATAGACTATTTCAGTATGTATGTTCAGTGTCTCTAACTGGGACTAGTTTGTTTTTTAACCACACCAGTTTGTTGTTTTCTTTATTGAATGAAAGGAACGGACCAAATACTGCTGTAGGGCCTGAATACAACAAAGAAAGAATATCTTCTTTGTCCAGGCAGTGGACACTCAAATATTCTACCAAAGCCCAAAGTTTAAGCCTAATTTCTCTTCAAAATGAAGAATGAGAATCTCTATTCCATGAAACATAGTTACCAAAAAATCTAGGAGAGAGTGATTTCACAAGGATTCATACTTATAATTTGAGGTTAATAATGGAATCTCTGACAGATTTTCATGTCTTCAATTCTATATACAGCTCTTATGGAGATCAAAAGATTCCATTCACTTAAAAGGAGATACACTCTCAATAAATGAGTCAATTGTTTCATGTCAGAATTAATTTCCATTCCTTGTCGATTCCTTAAGCATTCCTCAAAAGTAAACTATATGTTAAATATAAATTATTTCACTCAAATTCCTATTCCCTTCCAAATAGAGATTATAATATTATTACAGTGCACATGAATAAAATAAATTGTACCCCAAGACTGCACATTTTCAAGAAGTAGTCTCTATCATAAAAATAGAACGAGACTCACTTTATAAGATAATAAATATTTATTGAGTGTCTCCTATATACCTCTATACAGACCAATATGCTATACATGCTTTGTCAAATTTAACCCTTACACATAAAACCAAAGAGGTAGGGTCTATGTTCATTCTCATTTTGTTGGTGAAGAAACAAGCATAGATACTCTATTAACTGGTTCCAGGTTTCTCAAACTTCAAGTGGTGGGACAAGACTTAGAACCCCAGAATCCTAACAACATAGACTGGAATATTAATCTTTATGCTGTCTTCTTGATAAAAACAATGTTTCACATCATAGCCTTTCAATAGATTTAAAGATGATTTGATCAATAAATTCATATATTGTTTTTATTTTTGTTGTCCTCAATAAACAAGTAAATACAAAGAATCTGAGACGTTTTAAATCAAGATGTTACAGAGACCAGAGAGAAGATAAAGTAATGAGGAAATAAATCAAAATAAAATAATATTTCACTCTTTCATTATTTTGTATTCTTTCTTGGGAAAAAATGGTGGAAGCTTCCAAATCTGCCTTAACACATTATAAATCTCAACATACAAAAAAGAATTATTTGTACTATCTGGAAAAAAATAACATTATGAACTTACTGTGACACTATAAACATTTTGCAATTTTCACATTGTGATGAATAAAAATTTAAAATTATAAAACTAGCTTACTTTCAAACAACACACAGCAAAAAATATGAAGTAGCACATATAAAGTTAATACAAAAATTGAAGATAAATTTTTTTTCTAATGCTAGACTATATCACTTATTTTTGTACTTTGGTTTTCTACTGAACCACAGATAATTTTTAGGTTTTAATACATGTCAATTATGAGTTAAATTAGATTACTCATACTATTTTTCCAATTAGCAATCTGCCTTAATTGCAATTTGTTTTTTCCTGTTTCCTTTTTTCAATTGGAACTATGACTCAGATAAAATCATTACCTCTTAACAGAATCTGGACTTATCCCAATGGACCAGTTTTATAATAAATTAATGACTTTTTTAAAGAGTAAGCATTCTTTTCATTTTTAATAGAAACAACATAGTCATTTCAATTTTTAAGAAATGTCAGCTATTAAATGAATATAGATCAGCATATAAGTGATGAGTAACTTTTAATCACTTAATAGCCTTCTCCAGACTTACTAATGTCTGTAAAGTCACTAGCTAGGAAAAGCAAATTACTATAACAACCTTCTTAGGAACAGAAGGATATATTTATTTGAGCAAGGGTGTATTTAAGACTTTCAGTCGTTAATAACACATGATTCTATAGCAATTCCAAAAGCACTTTTAAGCAACTATTGAAGAAGAGCATAATGTAAACAAGAGTCCAGTGAGATATTTGGTGTTTGGCTATGGTGGTGAAAGGAAAAAGATAGCACCCTAGAAAACCTCTGTTAACAGTCTCTGCAGTGTCACATGACAAAACCTCAGCAGAGTGTCCCTCTTAAAGAAATATCTTGGGTATCTAAAGATATGGGTAGAGAACCAAGATGGCTGACCAGAGACACCAGTGGCCAGATCATCTCAGAAAGAAGGAAAAGTTTTAGATGAAAAAGAAAAAACAAACAAACACAGATAAGGTGTAATTCTGAGGGAAATATACCAGAACCTACCAGAGATTCCACAGGAAGAAGTTGCAGAGCAGAACAAGGAGGAGCAATATATCAGCAGAGATCCATCCCCAAGAGCCTTGGAGTCCAGCAAAAAGTGTAGGTGGGGTGGTTTGTTTCTGTCTGCCCAACATTTCTGGGAGTCAGTGGGCTCCCGAGCTGCTGGAGAGCCCTTCCGTCCTCAAGCGCCCAAGAGCTGCTGCTACAAGTGAACTGGAAGCTTCTTAAGGACAAAACACCAGGCTGCCAGCACCCTGGGGGCCACCTCCTATCACTGCAAACCTGAGTTGAGATGGCAGGTGCCATACAGCTTCTCCACCCACCACATGCCTTTGTCCTCTCTAGGGAATTTCAGCCTTTCAGTTTTCATCCTGCTCTTTCCCACACAAACATTTCCCAACTCCAGCCCAGACTGCGAGAGACCCAGGGGCCCAGTGGGTCCCAGGGGATCTGTGGGACCCTAAAGCCTGGATATGCTGGGCAAGCTGCCTTCTGTAGAGAGGGACAGAGATGAACAGACTGCTAGTTTTCTTCCATTCAGACTCTTTTCTTCCTCTTTCTCTCCCCAACTCACAGCTGCCGAGAGAGAAACAATTGACCTGGGGCTCACAGGAAATGCTCTTCCCCTCTGTTGATGCATCTACCACATTAGGGGTACCACAGAGAGTGGGGCTCAACCTTTCTAAGGGGTGCTAGGACTGTGATCTCCCTGCCCGCCGGCCCTCCCCAGTGCTGCCTGCCAGGCTACTCCATCAGAGCAGAGCATACCCTGAAGTGGAGGGACATCAAACATGCTTGAGCACCCATTGGCAACCTGGGACAAGCACACTTCTCCCTGGCATAGTCAGGGATTAATCTTCAGGAACCTGGGGATAGGCACGCAGGCCAGATCCTGTACCCTCAGGACTTGATCTTGTTGCTCAGGGGCAGGGAGGGGAGATTTGTGAACCAACCTCAGGGGGTGAGGGAGCCTATTTGGGCAGAACTGAAAAAAGACTGCAGAGTGGGTAGAACTGGAGACCATTATTCTAAGTGAAGTATCTAAAGGACGGAAGACCAAGCACCACATGTACTCACTATTAAACTGGAGCTAACCAATGGGAACACATGTGCACAGAGGGAAGTAAAACTCAATGGAAATCAAGCAGGTTGTAGGGCAAAGAGAGGTGAGTGAAAACCTACCTAACAGGTACCATGAACACTGTCTGGGTGATGGGCACACTTGTAATCCTGACTCAAGCATAACAAAATCTATACATGTAACCAAAGCCAGTTGTACCCTAGTAATATTCTGAAATTAATTTAAAAAACTAAAAAAAAAAATTGAAACTTTGGATAACAAATTTAATAACTGCAGAGATTGAGACTTCCTGTTCTGATCCAATAGAAGATGTTTTCTAATCATTGAACACAAGCATGGAAAGAAAGGAGAGAAATTGAAATTTTTAATATGCTTTTTTAATAAAGGCCTAGAAGTTTGCATCAAACTACCATGTGGATAGAGACGCTGTAATGGACCTTGGGTTACTATAGATTACCACCATCACGGGCTCTACTAATTAAAAAGTGTAAGTAGGAAAAGTGTAAAGTAGGAAAAGATTTCTCAGTGCACTAAAGCTTTTTTCCCTTCTCTTCCTAAGAGGAAAAAAAAGAAAAAGGAAAGTTTTGGCCTCTAAAGCAGGAAGCAGACTGAACTATGAACCTGGAAATGAGTTTGAGCCCTTTCTGATCACTAACGCTATAATATTGGGCAAGTTTTGTCATTTCTCTTGATATCTTCTGTAAAAAGCAGGGGTTGGGGACTTTATTATATAATTCTTGTTGTCAATTTTCACTCTAAATGTCAATGACTCAACACACTGATTAATATTTTTCTTTCAAGAAAGCATGTTACCAGATTTTAGCATATATCCAAATATAGATAATACAGATAATATGTATACATGTGTATGTTTAATTCATTACATTATTCTTTTACACTTAGTTATTCAAGATTGTTAATGCCTCATATAACTTAACATTAAATTGAAAAATCTAATTTTTCTATCAGTTAAGAAGTTAAAGATAATGCTAAACAAAATTGTCAACTATTCATACTACATATTGCAAAATATTATCCTAACCTTGCTAATGATACAACATCTAACTAAATTCTAAATGAATGCAAAGTACCATAATAAATAATTATCTTTATCTGTCTCAAAGAGATACGAATTGTGTATGTTGAAGTCTGAATTTAATCTGTTTGGTTCTAAGATGAATCAAGTTGAAGATGCAGAATTATACAGCCCATCATATGACCATCCCATCTTGTTTGTGAACATATTGTGATTTTTAGTGTTCATTTCTCTGTGTCATTCACCAATTCTATTCCCAAAAGAAGGGAGAAAATAATATTTAGGGGCTAGTTTTCTATCATATTCTAATAGTAACAAAAAGACTAGGACATCAGTGCTAGGTAATGAGTTTTGGGGATTGATATCTCATAAAAGCTTACGAATTTATCTTGTGAAATAGCTTGAGAGGTCAGCTTGTCTCTTTCAACTTATAATGAGACTGGCAACTAAACTATCTAAATTGATGGTATCTTATCCTATTGTAAATGACCTTGAGACTAGATAATTCCATTTCTTTTCTTCATAACCCAATATAATAAAAATCTAGTCATGGCTGGAGCTACGTAAATTTACCCTCTTTCAGCAATGACAGAGATTATTGCTACATAAAAGGAAAAAAGAAACAAATTTTCAATAATACTTAATTTACTATTAGGGAATAACTTTGAAACTCTAAAGGCCAAAGAAATACCATTTTTATTAAAAATTAGGACTAAGTACAACAAGGACTATAAATGATGAAAGTCTTCAGAATATTCCATATGTTTTTCCTTTTATTCTCGTCATTCTAAGAGGCTGGATGGAGATCCATGCCCCAGTGCACGGCCACAGCCCTCTGAAGTGTGCTCTACACAATGTTCTGTACAAGAATTATACTGCCCTGCCCCCAAATCATGCATCCTTCACTACGCATGTTAAAGACATGATCGCTAGCTATTTTAAAATAGACGGGTTTTAGATTTTAATTTAAAAGGAAGTGTCAATAATATCTTACACCAAATTTATCATTCACTTCATATAAACCTTTTCATCACTTTCTTGTTTACTCCCAAAACTCAAGTTTGAAACATTTGAGGATTCAGTGACTCTTTCAGTTTTCTCACTTTCCACAATAAATTAGTTGACAAATTCAAGTTCTTCTGATCCACGCCTGTTTCTCTAACATGGCTTGCATAATTTTGTAAGTACGTACAATTCTCTGGAATCAATGCTTAAGCCTTCAACAAATTTTCAGAGGGGTTCTGAACTAACTGAGTAAATAAATAAACAAACAGGCCGGGCACAGTGGCTCACGCCTGTAATCCTAGCACTCTGGAAGGCCGAGGCGGGTGGATCGTTTGAGCTCAGGAGTTCGAGACCAGCCTGAGCAAGAGCGAGACCCTGTCTCTACCAAAAATAGAAAAAATTAGAGGGGCATGGTGGCGCATGCCTGTAGTCCTAGCTACTCGGGAGCCTGAAGCAGAAAGATCGCTTGAGCCCAGGAGTTTGAGGTTGCTGTGAGCTAGGCTGATGTCATGGCACTCTAGTCTGGGTAACAGAGTGAGACTCTGTCTCAAAAAATAAATAAATAAATAATATAAACAAACAAACAACCCAATGTATGGACCATGGCATATATTTTTACTAGTAGTTATCCAATTCGGTTTCCTCTGCCATCAATTTCTCTTTTCTCCAACATATAATATACCCTACTGACAAAGCAGCTCTTTGTCATCATTTACTTGTACCTCAGAACAAAACAAGCATGAAATAACAACATCAATATCATCATAAAACATAGCCCACCATAGCGACAAAAAGGGAACCAGATATGTACTAATATATTTTCATGGTAAAAAGTGCATGCAAGTATTATTTACTTAGCTGATGGTATATATGTATAATTGCACAAGAGATTTGTGTTTTTCTTTTTGAGTGGACAGGGTATGACATTTTTCCCCATAGTAATGAAAACTACAAGAGTGTCACTTTCCTAGGCTTTCTTCCATCTGGGGAAAGTATAAGACATCGCCTCCACCAACCAGAAGCCTGTAGGGCTCAATTCTCTGGAAACTCAAATGAAAACTATTGGTGAAAAGAATCAGCCGGATCTGAGTAGAATCAATTCTGTGAAGGATGACAGTAGTGATGATAACTACAGCACATCGAGTTTTCAGAGCCATCAATGGCAGCAGTTTAAAAAGAGGCACCGTGTACCCAAAGTTGGTGGTGCTGGAAATACAAGGTGCAGTGTCTGTGGCCGGGGAAGATGCCATGGTGTTTTCATAGGATCAGGTCCACAGAGATATTCGAAGTCCTGTTTCTCACTGTGTAGCTTCCGTGTTCAATTTTCTAGAACTCTCAAAAATTATGTGAGTTTCATAAGACCCTTTTAAGAAATTCATTTACTGATTATTACACTACCAAAAGCTGGTTTCTGCTGCTTGCAAACAGTACCCTGAATGACGTAGTTGCTGTCGAAGATTATGTGAGAGTAAAGAAATTCTGCCTTATGGCCTTTAAAAAGAAAGGAAAGTATTAACAACACCTTTACCTAATATTGCACAGCACAACAAAAAAAGTGAAATACTTAACTAAAGTCACTTTCTTTACTAATTGAAATTTGAAGTTTTAACTATCAGGAAAAATAACAATTATTGAGTGACTAAAAGTATTATTTTTCTGACTTGAAATCATGTTCAAATTTATTTTTCTCACTTGAAAACTTTATTTTTTAATTAACAGACTTTATTTTTGATGAGTTTTAGGTTCACAGAAAAATTGAACAAAAAGTACAGAGCTGCTATATATCCCCTGATCCCACACACAATCAGCCTTCCCCACTATCCACAACCCACACCATAGTGGTACATTTAATAAAATCCATGAACCTACACGTTATCACCCAAAGTCCACGGTTTACATTAGGTTTCACTCTTGGTGTTGTACATTCTATGGGTTTTGTATGTATAATATATAATGTATAATGTAATGTAAATGTATAATGACATGCATTCATCATCACAATATTATACAGAATAGTTTCACTGCCCTAAAAGTCATCTGTGCTCTGCCTATTCACCCACCCCTTCCCTTAACACCTGACAACCACTAATCTTTTTACTCTATCCATAGTTTTGCCTTTTCCAGAATGTCACATAGTTGGAGTCATAGAATATTCACCTTTTCAGATAGTTTTCTTTCTCTAGTAATATGCATGTAAAGTTCCTCTATGTCTTTTCATGGCTTAATAGCTCATTTCTTTTTAGTGTTTGTTAATACTCCATTGCCTCAATGTGCCACAGTTTATTTGTTCACTCACCAAAAGATTCCTTGATGGCTTCCAAGTTTGGCAATTATGACTAAAGCTGATGTAAACTTTCATGTGTAGATTTTTGTGTGGACGTACATTTTCAACCTATTTGGATAAATACCAAGGAGTGCAATTGCCAGATCATATGGTGAGAGTATGTTAGTTTTATAAAAATTACCACACTGTCTTCAAAAGTAGCTATACAATTTTACATTCCCATCAGTAAAGAATGAGAGTTCCCACAACTAGAGCAGGATTTGGTGGTGTCAGTAGTTTGGGTTTTGGCCATTTTAATAGGTGCATAGTGATATCTCCTTGTTGTTTTAATTTGCAATTCCTTAGTGACATGTGATGTAGAGCATCTGTTCATATACTGACTTGTCATCTGTATATCTTCTTTGATGAGGTTTTCAAGTATCTTGCCCATTTTTTAATCAGGTTGTTCATTTACTTTTTTTTTGAGCTTTAAGATTTCTTTACATATTTTGGATAGTAGTTCTCTATTATATAAGTCTTTTGCTAATATTGTTTTCCCATCTGTGTCTCCTCATCCTCTTGGCATTGTCTTTCACAGAGCAAAGGTTTTTATTTTTAATAAAATATAGCTTATCAATTATTTATTTTATGACCATGTCTTTTTGGTGTTGTATAAAAAGTCATCATCATATTCAAGCTCACCTAGATTTTCTATGTTATCTTCTAGAAATTTTATATTTTTGTATTTTACATTTTGGTCTATGATCCATTTTGAGTTAATTTTTGTGAAGGGCATAAGGTCTATATCTAGATTCATTTGTGTGTGTGTGTGTGTGTGTGTGTGTGTGTGTGTATGAATGTTCAATTGTTCCAGCACTAGTTGTTGAAAAGACTCTTTATTGTATTGCCTTTGAATTCTTTGTCAAAGATGAGTGAACTATATTTATGTGGGTCTATTTCTGGGCTCCCTATTCTGTTCCATTGATCCATTTGTCTATTCTTTTGACAATATCTCACTGTAATTATTACTGTAGCTTTATAATAAGTCTTTAAGTCAGATAGCGTCAGTCCTCATACTTTGTTCTTCTCCTTTAATATTGAGTTGGCTATTCTGTGTCTTTTGCCAGAATCAGTTTGTCAATATCCATGAAACAACTTGATGGAATTTTGACTGGGATTGCCTTGAATCTATAGATCAAGTTGGAAAGAATGGACATCTTGACAATATTGAGTATTCCTATCCATGAATATGGACTATTCCTCAATTCATTTATTCTTTGATATCTTGCATCAGAGTTTTGAAATTTTCCTCATATATATTTTTGTGAGCATTTTGTTATGTTTATACCTAAGTATTTCATTTTTGGTGGTGCCAAAGTGAATGGTAATGTATTTTTAATTTCAAATTTCACTTGTTCATTGTTGATACAATGGGCATTTTAATTTGGAGATAGCTAAAATATCCTATGTTCATGTGATAATGCTTTTAGAATCATAACTTTTGTAATGGATTTTGTATCCTGATCTTAATTTTTCATTCTTCCCAAGTCAAATGTGTAATTTAGTATAATCTCAGGAAAAAAAAAAACACAGAGTTTTAATCTCATGGGAAAAAAATGAAGATAAGAAGATACAGAGCATGTCTCCTTTGTGTCCCTCACTATGCAGTCATGTGCAAGGATAAATAAAGCATGATCCTGGCCTTCAAGAAAGTTTTCTGCATAGTTGAGAAGACAGAAATAAAAAGAGTGAAAATGACACAGCAAACTGGCAAATGTTGTTTAAAGAAAGTCAGTGAAAAATGCTTGTCTCAGTGGCAGAAACTCTTCCCATTAGCTTTATACAAGCTCTTATTAAAGTCGAAATCAAAACTGTCTTACTATAACATTTTCTACATTTTAGAAACTTACAGAGTATTTTTTAATTTAAATTTTATTTTTAATTGTTATGGATACATAATAGTTGTATGTCTTTAGAATTTCAAAAGTAATAATCAAACTTCTATAATATTTTTGAATGCAGCAATGAATATATGGCTGTTAGCTGTATTTCTTTCACAATCATGATCAAAGTCATGCCTGTGATATGTTGTGAAACATAGATCTTGATATTAAAAAGTTAGCATTCTTCTTTATGACTTTTTTTAACCAAATAGCTTCAAGAGAAATGCATCTTCATTTCTCAATTAAGGTAAGAATTTTTTATAATGTTAGCAGCTCAAATAATTGGTAAAGTTATTTTTTTATCTGCAGGTCGAAGCGTAATATAATGTCTTGAAAATAAAAGTTAATGGAACAAAGAGGCAAAATCTTCAACAGTAAGCCTGTTTCCCCAGAAAGGGATCTCATCCTTCTGCTAGTTCTGCCACTTTCATTCATTTAGCAATTTTCACCGTCTCCAACTGATTGCCAGATGCCTATGACAATATTTCTGTGTGTACACATTAAGCAAGATTGTTGTTGTTATGCTTTATTCTTTATTTATGTTAATGAGACAGAATCTATATAGTAGAGAGCAGGAAATTTTCCATCCTGATGGATAAATAACATCTGTGGAAATTTTAAACATTCAGAATGTGTCTGTCTGGAGCAGCATGAGCCACCAAATTTTAATGACAGACATACAAACACATTCATCCAGGACTACCTGACTGGATTAAAAATTCCTATCCTATTAAAATAATATGCGATGCTCTCTGTGCAGGCATAATTGGTATTGATGTGGGAGATGAAGTATCAGTGTAATATTCCACGATTAGTTGTGCAGATCTGTTCAGTCCCCCTTACAAGCTCAGTGCTATGAATAGATTCAGTGAGTTAAATCTCAAAAGCCATTCAGATGGGATTTAGGCATTATTCTTTAATCATTATTAAAACTAAAGTCCATAGTGGGAGGGGGAAGTGGAGAATGAAAGCAATGCTGAACTAATCATACTCTTATTCAAGTCTCCCACGGACTCTTAATTTAAGAACTTTCTTTCCTGGGGTGGCTCTGGCTCTGTCCCTCTTCTCTGCTTTCCCCCAAAGGATAGAACTATCTCAGGACTGTGGTCCTCACAGTGCATTCCTGTGTGCCTTTGCTTATTTATTATTAATTTAGACTGTTATGGCCGTGTTAGATCCTCATTTCAGTCCAGTACTGTGGTACAAGTTACAACATTTCTATTTCACTTCGGAGAACATCTGTTATTTCTGTCTGTTGACAAGGTATGGGAGAGAAGGGGGAAAGGGAGAAAGAAAGTTGTTAGCTTTCCGGTGAAGTTACTGCTTAAAATTAAAATATGCAATAAGGCTGTCTGCTCCGATCCAGGATAACAACACTAGATTTTATATGTTAAAAGAGAAAATCAAAAATAACATCTTAAAAAATAAGCAGTTACATTAAGGCCAATAAAATTATTTTTAAACAAGAATTTCCCAGTTATAAATAATTTCAAGTATTTCATTGAATATCATTATATAAACTTTGATTAACAAAATACATTTATCCACTGTATAGAACATAAGAATAGCTTCTAAGCTCTCCCCACGTATCTGGCTGGGTGGGAAAATGCTCTTTCACCAACAATAGTAAAGTTTCCTCTTATAAAATCAAACAGGTTTAATTGTTTCTAACTACCGATGTGAATTGTTTGGGCCAAAAAGCAAACTTGTGAATCCAATTGTCAATTTTGGCTTCTGAAATAGGCTGATTTGCCAAATAACAATAGTGGCTCATGTCTGCATTTTACTTTATGTGTATTATCTCATCTGTCAGGTCTCAGCTTACTTGACACTTCCTCTGTGCCACTCTTTCACCCGACCTCGCTTTAAGCTTTGTATGCCTAGAGCAGCATTTAATTTTCCCATGGTTGTTTTACAGCAATTACAGCAAGATTCTCGATTCAATTGAACTGTCTGTATGCTCTACACAGGCCACCTTTATGCCTGTCTTCTTCAAACTTCTTTTGGGGCACCAAGCAGAATGCCTGGGACATGATATCCCCATAATAAATACTTTTGATATTATTGCCAACATAATGGAAAGAGATTCAGAAACAGTAAATAAATGTTAGGGTTACACACAAGATCAGAAATCTCCCCCAAATCAAAGCCAGAACCAGAACGCAGACTAGAATAGACTCGCAAGGAGTAGAACTTGTCACTCCCAGCATATTGATCCTCCCATAACACGGCCTCCCTCTCTTTGCTGAGGACAGAGACAAAGACTATATTCGGCAGTTGGCTATGATGCATGACATTATGGAATCTTCTCCTTATTTTAAATGCATGTCATTGTCAGCAAGGAATATAAATGATTACCTAAAAGACAAAACATAGCAAAACTGAGGTAGTTTAAGGAATAATATAAACAAAAAATAATAATGTTGCCAATGTGACAATTTATATCATCTTGTTGCTTTTGTTTTTTTAGACTCTCAAGGTACTTGCAAGCATGCTTTGAATTTAATTTCCACATAATGTAAGCTCCTCTAGGAGATGAATATTCATCAACAATTAGTATATCTAAGGATGCATAGCTTGCTCTGAATCTCCTTGTAAAGCACTTCATTAAAAAAAAGAATATTATCATTTATCACTATTTATTTTGCCCCAAATGTGAATTTTGATGTATCTGAAAAGGCTTTTGCTTAGATACAGAGAGCACTGACTTTTTTTTTCCCCATAGTGGCCTTAATACCCCCAGAATAGGGCAGATTGCCCTTAATTACTTGAGGTTCTGTAAACAAACTCTCACAAGAATGGTTGATTTTCTTTCAATCTCTGAGACTACTGGAATTAATCCAAATTCTGAAAGTTTATGTACAAGTCATTTGCTGAAACAATGCTATGAACATTTTTAAAATGGCTCATTGGTTGAAGAGTATCATAAAACTGTTTTTCTCGTATTCTTTGTATTCTTCATGTGCATTCATGATGTTTTATTTAAGAAAAAAATGCCTTCTGAGAAATTAATTGATACAAAACAGAATTTA
This sequence comes from Lepilemur ruficaudatus, assembly GCA_963574885.1. NCBI lineage: Eukaryota > Metazoa > Chordata > Mammalia > Primates > Lepilemuridae > Lepilemur > Lepilemur ruficaudatus. Next base: position 19,280 of record CAUYRT010096144.1, read on the forward strand.
TTGGTCATTTTAAGCACTTATCTTTCATTTTCTGTAAGTTCCACTTAGTGACTATGTAGTTCTATTAGTCTCAAAACCTAGCAATTCAGCATGTGAATGCCACATGAAATGTGACATTTTCTTATCATAAACTACCTACTTGAAAATGAATGAGTGCTAAATTTTCTTTTGCCTAGGAATTAAATGCTAATTGGCTGGCTGCCTGAATGCAGATTCCAGACAAACGTGACAAAATCAAAAGAGTTAAACGTCCTGTTGATATCTACATTTCTGAAACTAAACCAGAATACAGATATTTTCTCTAATGGGCACTGAGTCCATAAAATATGCATGAATTGAACAAGATGATTTTATATGTATATTACTTAAAATTTACGATTCTGCTCAGGAGAGTCTAATATTATCTCATGTGTAAAGAAATAGGCCTGGGAATTTTTTTAAATTAAAAAGAAAGGAAAAGGAGAAGAAAATGAGCCCAAAGCTATCTTATTACCATCTGATGATTTCAAGTGAGACTGTGTCCTTCTGATTCCAAAGTTGAGTTTCTCTTCTATGTTATATTGAACATGATGAAATACAATGATACAACTATAATTTAGCATAGATAACTATATATTTTTAATGTCCAGAGCTTATTTTAGTTCAATGCAACCCTACAAGTCCTGAGTGTGAGAAAACACAGAAGTCATTCATAGATATTTCTCTCAGAGAGCCTAAAATCTAATTGAGAAAATCTGCACCCAATCATGATGAAGCAAGGCTGAAGATGAAAGGGGGAAATGTACAGAGTGTTTAGTATATGTGCTTATGACAGGAACATATTTCAAATGGAGAATACTGTAAATGAATCATTGATTTACAGAATGAGTGGATCTCTGAGCAGACAGTAGAAGGAAGGCTAAAGAATGAAAAGACATAAATGTGGAAGAGTGTAAACCTGGGGAAAAGCATAGTATGAGCAAGAACACATCAGGTATGTTTGGGAAAAAAAAACATATTACCTCATTAGCTAAAGATAAAGTAGATCAAAGAGAGTGGGAGATGCATATGGTAATGCCACCACCACTGACTGAAAAACCTATCCTTTTTCCTCCTTTTTTATCTAACAAAATCCTCCTCTTCTGCCCCCTGGCTCCTTCAGTGAGGAATCCTATTTTCTCCTCAACATCTGGGTACCAGATGCAGCAACAAGAGCAGGTATTAGTTATCTATAGCTGCATAACAAATTACCCAAAACTTAGCAACTTGAAACAATAACCTTTTATTACCCCATAGTTTCTACTGTTCAGGAATCTTAGAGCAGCATTGTCAGATAGTTCCGGCATAGGTTGTCTCGCAAGGTTGATCTGTTGGGCAAGGCTGTAGTGGTCTCAAGGCTTGACTGAGAATCCACTTTCAAACTTACACATATAATTGTTGGAAGGCATCAGATCCTTGCTAGCCATTGGCCAGAAACTACCATTGCTTGCTATGTGGGCTCTCCGTATTCTGCCTGAGTGTCCACATGACACGACATCTTGCCATGTCATCTGGCCACATGACATAACATCTGACATGACATGACATGGATCGCAAAGTGAGTGATCCAAGAGTGATCGCAAGTGAGCAAGAAAGCACCCAGGATAGAAGCCAAAGTCCTTTATAATCTAAAACTTAGTTAACAACCCATCCCTTCTACCATAGGCTATTTTTCAGTCAGATCAACTCTGCTACAATGCAGGAGAGGACTATACAAGAGTGTGAATATCAGAAGACAGGAATCAATGAAGTCCATCTTGGAAGCTGGCTACTATTAAGATTTTAGTGTCCACATTGAGTGTCCAGAGTCTGAGCTGGCCAGTGAGCAGCCGTGTTATCACAGAACCAGATGAGCACTGTGGACCTTCCGAGTTTTTTATTTCACTGCTTGCTATTCAGAGCACTAGTTGTTATTATGAGTCTTTGACCACTTTAAGAAAAATGACATATGGGACTCACTATCCACAGGCATCTGCATTCCTTGGCTTGTGGCCCTTCCTTTACCCTCAAAGTGCAACACTCCAACTTCTTCTGCTACTGTCTTCTTCTCCTTCCTCTGATCTTGACCTTCTTGCCTACCTCTTTCAAGAACCCTTGTGGTTACACTGGAACTACCAGGAAACCCCAGAATAATCTTCCCAGCTAAAGATTTTTTAACTTTATATCAGTAAAATCCTTGGATTTTACTGGAGATCAAGATGCTGACATCCTTGTGGGGCCATTACTCTGTCTACCACAAAACCCATACAGCATTTTATTATGGAATAAAAAGCTCTACATAGATAAAAAGTATTTTTATAAGTTTGTTATTTGAGATATAAGATTCACCTCTGGTAAAGAGAATGATTTAATCATAAGAGTCTCAGAGATTTTAAAAGATATTGCCACTGGAAACTCAAATTATATCTATATAGGATATATTAATTCAGGTAATTATTTGAGTATCATAGAACAAGCATTAAGTGTCTCTCTCTTAAAATCAAAATCAGCATCTGTTTCTGGAATCTCATCTCTATTGCTGCCAAACAAATATCTTTTTAAACTTTAAGTATTATTTTATTGGCTACAGCTAACTTTATATTTCAATCAGAAATAATAGTGATGGTGTTAGCCAATTTGTGCTTATAGCAGCATATTGCTATACTTAAAAAGGCATTAAAATATTCCAACTTAATATTTCTACTATAGTTATTTTATGCATTACTTTAAAGTTCATTTGCTGTAATACATACCCAACACCTCATAATCATTTGTGCAAATGCATTTAATTGATTCAATTAAAATAATTATATGCCAACTGATAAAAAATATTTGTACCTTTAGATAGAAATTTCACCTTGTGATTATGAAATAATAATATTTCTAGCTAAGGAGATAGAAGTTTTTCTCATCAGATTTAGTGATATGCATTCATTATAGTTATATTTGTGCTCAGTAATCAGATACTTTTAAAGCATTTTTTGATTTTAAAAATTTCAAATAGTTTCTTATATGATACTTTGTCATTCAATGATTCTAAGTTATATTCATTAGAAAATCAAATGAAATTATTATTAATGGTGACTCAGAGATAACCACTCAAAAATGGAGGCTTTCACCCCACAGATAATTAAAGTGTTCTAATTAACGAAAGACTTTACAATAGGTTGACAAGTATATACTCTGCTTAAATCCTGCACAGATTTCCCACAAAGCCACCATTCGCCACACTGGCCACAAAATAAAATCTTCTGGTATCGTTTCAAACTACTGTTTCCTGGGCATCAATCAGATTACTGGGATGGCAGGGGAGGCTCTTGGTATTGGTGTTTTGTTAAAAAGTCTCCAATTAAGCCCATGTGCAATCCATGAACAATTGCACTGAGCAAATTATGATGGATGACAACCTGAAACTGTAATGCCGAGTCATCTGTAGATACCAACACTTAGGGACTGAATATACATCCAACTCATTGATGATTATCCACAATATACAAATTTAATGTATTTATATATAATCTTACATTACATATGCAATAAATAATTTATATGTACATATACTGTAGAATTATAACCAATACTAAAATCTATCTTCTTTCTTTCTCCCAATCAATTATTTTCTATTACCACAATTCTTCAAATTAAATTACATTTTTAGACCTAGGCAAATGGAATTAAAGTCAAATCAATTAATGACAGACACAGGAATATTTCGTAACTCCACGTCCTCCATAATAATCACAATTTTCTTAATTTATGTCAAATGATAAATGTCCTAAAAATAGGATTTAAAGAACTTTTGTATGTTTATTTGTATATAGGTGAAAGGAGTTGTCATCGAATGAACAGCCACTATTATGTACTCATGCCTGTGATAATTACTGTGGCTAATTTAATCTGAAAAACAACTCTTTGAGGTAGTATGTTATTATTTTGTGTTCTTTTATAAAGTAAATTTAATTTGGTATAATACACGATTATTTTCATTGAAATATACAAATAATTTCATAGAGCTCTAAGCTTTCCTTCAGATACACATGCACACAAACTATATCTATTTCTCTGCAGAAAATATATATCATTACTTTGTAGTTTTTGTTGTGATTTGTTTTATATGAGTCATCATGACATATGTATATACACACACATCTCTCATTTATTTTTTAAAAATAAGTGTTTTGAATATTTATCTGTGTTAGTATATAAGGGTCTTCATCATTCTTCTTAAATTGTGCATTGCAATTTATAGAATGAATAAATTAAATTTATTTAGCCATTTCCACATTGATGTCTTTTAAACTGTTTGCATTTTTTTACTATGAACTTCATTTTTTGTGGAATTAGTACTACAATAACATCTTTGTGGAAATTGGCAAGTGTTTCTATAAGGTAGATACCAAGAAGCAGAATTGCCACATCATGGAATGCATGTCCTTTTGGTATAAAGGATAATTATGAATTACCTTACATATCACTGTGTAATCTGTCCATGCTAACCATCAATGAACATCCTTTTCACCATTTCTTTGCAGTATCTTGATACATGAAACTTTGATTTTTGCTATTCTAATGTGTGAAAAAATTAGCATCTCGCTTGTTATAATTTGTATGTTCTTAACTGTTAGTGAGATTGAATATCCTTGTATACATTATTGGCTATTTCTTTTCCCTTTTCTGTGAATTACCCTTTCCTTATTCTGTGAATAACTGTGAATTCAGTTATAACATCTACTCTTTTTCTATCAGAGTAATTCCTTTATGATTTTTAAAATTTGGATATTATTTTTATGCATATTTTCTTCCTGTGAATCACCTGTCTTTTGTCATCATATAGTGTGTTGTTTCTGGTAAATAAGTTTTTAGTTCTTATATACTTCTATTTATCAATAATTTCCTTCTGTTTTTATATTTTTTATTATTTATGTTAATATAGGTCTTATGTATTTTATGTCTTATTTTAAGGGAGCCTTTATGAATTTTCTTTATGTCCAAATTCATAAGCATATTAATTACAGTTCTTTCTAGTACTTTACAATTTGCCTTTTTGATGTTTAGATTTATAATTAATTTGAAAATTATTTTATTAATGGTGTGAAATAGGAATTAATTTGCTTTTCTAATGGAGAGTAAATTATACAAATGTATTGTAATTATACAAATTATACATCTATTGAATGGACTATTTCTCTACTGATCTAAGATGCCATATTTATCATAAACTCATATACATGATTCTATAAGTGAACACTCTGTTCTATTGATCTAATAACAATTCTTGTGCCAATACTGTATGGTTTTAAAAAATGATGTATCCGTAATATTTTCATCTATGGTAAGACAATTACTATTGCCTGATTCTTCTTCAGGAGAATATTGTCTATTGGCTTTTTCCAATATGCATTTAAGATCAGCTTGTCAAGTTCTGCCAAAAACTTGTTAGAATTTTGATTGAAACTTAAGTTGATTTATAAAATAATTATTGTCTTCTTGATGATATTGGATCTCCTCTTATAGGAACATTGTATATCTCCCGATGTATACATTTCTTTTGCTCATGAATAAGTTTGTCTTTTAAAAAAGGAAAATGATATTGTATCCTTTTAAAAGAATTATTCCTAGAAAGTCTATAATTTTTGCTATTATTATTAAGCAATATTTATTTTATTTTACAATTATTTCTGAAATATATTTCATCAGTAAGGAATTAGGGTGCTTCATCTGTTCATTCTTATTATATCAAACAGAATTGGTCACGGACTGAGTTGTCATTCTTGCCAATCTTTGAACTCAGAAAGTGTAAAGACTGATAGAACTCAAGCTCTAATACTTGCCAGTTAACTCTCTTGGATTTCTAAATATCATGGCCAGAATAATATTGCCTGCAAATATTAACAGTTTGCCCCTTCTTCCTTTCTCATCTTTCTATCTCATCTATTTTTGTTGACTTGATGTATTTGCTAAAAGCCTTGGAAAAATGTTAAATACTAAGTGCTGTAGTGGAGATTTTTGTTTTTCTGTAGTATTAATAGGCATGTTTTTACTATGTCATTATTAAATAAAAGTTTACTGAAAATTACTTCCCCAGGCTAACGAAATTCTCCTCCTTCAAATAATTTTTAAAACTGATAGTTTCATAATAATACAAATTATTTTATCTATTTTATAACAAGAGAAACTAGTACCAGATATACATCTTAATAAAACACCAGTAGGCTCTCCAGAAATCTTTTTGTGATAATAATGATAGCAATAGCAGTTAAAAATTATTGAGTGCCTCACATATGAATGGTACTATGGATTTTTATACACCTGTATTTGTAGACAGTACAATAATATTTCAATAGTCAGATTTATGGATTATAGAGTTTAAATATCATGCCCAAATTCACTCATATAAAGATGGTGGATCAGGGACTTGAACTCAGGTCTGCATAATTACATCAACTGCCATCATATTAGACACTGCAATTTGAATAGAAGCTGTTTTCATAATGATCACCAGAATCTACCAAATCATGATGTGCATAGTAATATTTTAGTTAATATATAAATTTCAGTACTGCTGTTTGTAAAATGCTTCTAACCTAAATGAGTTAGGGCATTTCTATATCAGGTGAATCTTGCCCTTGAGCTGCTTCTTACTGCCCCCTTAATTTAAAAAAGGCATTGAAGGAAAATGTGAAACTATTAATATGAGTCAGAGGAAGGAACCACGCCTGTTTCTACTCACTGCTCCATTATCCTCTGCCCTGCTGACACTCAGCACACAGTAACCAAATAATTAAGCTATGTTTGGTTTGTATGTTAGAGTTCAACCCATCACTACCACCAGAAAAAAGTTGAACACGCCGTATTCATGTAACAGAGACTCAGCACATGAGGAATTATAATCCTTGAGATTTTAGGTGTAGGATACATTTATGAACCACAATACCTTATTCATAATTCTTAAGAGCCTACTCTTGTTTCACTTTGTTACATCTCCTAAAGTTTCCAGAATACTTCTATAATACTTCATCCTTGAAGCTGAGGCAGAATTGTGAATTGAAAACATTTTCTTCTGTAGGATTTGTGTTTCCTTGAGGATAAAATGTGTTGAGTGTGTTTTTAAAATGCTACTTGACAGCTGGAAGTGAAAAATAGTGTAAATTATGACCTTGAAGTTTTTCTATAGACTTTCTTGCAAATGGATAAAGTTCCTAGTTTATTCCATATAGAATTTTCCATCTTGTTTCACATAATACAGCCTCAGCCAAAATAGTCTATACATTAACTATATCACATTACAATGTTAACCTGACATCCAGTATTACAAAATGGAATACATCAAAATTTCTTCAAACCCTATCTCAAAGTTTTATTAAATTTAAAATTCTGTGTGAAACAGTTCTAAAATAAAAATGAATTATCCCATTTAATCGTACAAATCACTTTTGTACTTAATTCCTAGACATTAACTACTTCAGGCATATTTTAAGCATATTGGAAAAGAGACCTCAGACTTAAATATAAAAATAGGAGAGGAATATGTTTGTGGCCAATTTTTAACCCTAACTCATATGAGCTTACTTTCTAGATATTAACCATTGCATGTATAGCATAAGATTTAATGAAGAAGATTGTAAAGGCCAAGAAGATCATATAAATAGACAGCAAATTAACCAGAGATCTGGCTTGTAGATTATAAGGCAAGATACATTTTTGTGAAATTATTTATGAAAAGGAGCTGAAGACAACGTATATTGCAGTACAAGTTTGCTAGAAAATAATAATGATGATAATTGCCCTTTCTACAATTTTTACTATGTTAGGCCTCATTCTAAGCTCTTTCCATTATAATAACTCATTTAAGCTTTGCAACAATTCAATGATGAATGTATAGCTATAATTCCCCTTTTTTCAATATGCAAACAAAGGCTTAGTGAAATTAATGAAGTAGTAAGTAGTAGACCCAGCTTTTAAATCCAGGCAATCTGGTCTAAGAATCCATGACCTGATATGCCAGTGATTCAAAGTATAGTGATACCAAAATCAAATGATTATTAGAGAAAAATTACCTCAAGTTAATATTCTACTAACTTTTTGGTAATGGTCCAAGAAAAACTGAATTTAATGCATACGTTGTCCCAGTAGCTGTCTTGGTCACTGACAACTGTGAAGGGAAGAATCGAGTAATAAAAAAAAATGAATCTGATGAGTAAAGAATAAATTTAAAAATTCCAAGACCCAGTTCCAACAATGCACATAAGCATAACTCTGGCAAAGGCAAAGTCTTTTTGTTAAATAGTGTATCTATATTTCTTCTCATATTATTCCCCTCTCCATATATCTCTCCAAGTTGAGACTTGTGGACCAGGTGGGTTCCTTATTGCAGCAATAGAATCAAGGCTGGCTAACTGAAACATGAAAGGAATGCGTCTGCAGAATTTGGGCAAATCACATAGCAGTTGGGAAGAATGTAGAACCAGCCTCAGAAAATGAACAGGAATCAAAGGAAACTGGATGTCAATAGCATAGCCAACACATTCTAAAGGAATAGTCTGTTTCAGGCACTGTTTCTGGTGCATCCCTACCCTTGACACCACCACTGCCTCCATAAATACTCTTGCCTGTCCCAGTGGTGTTAGTCACTCCTTCCACAATCAAAGTCCTGGGAAAAAAATTATCTGACTGATGAGCCTGGCTAATATAGCATCTTTTAGCCATCAGAAAGAAGAAAAGGAAGACAAGGTTCCTTGTCCCCTCAAGACTATGAGTTGTGTGCAATGGGAACTCATCTCCTCAACAAGAAAAAAAATGTATGCCAAGTAGTCAAAAAATAATATATTTTATATGGCCAAAATCTTTAGCTCCCAGCGTATAAAAGCACCCATCTTGAATCCATGCCATTTGTAATGTTCTATAGTAGAGAAATTGTTAGAAGTTGTAGATCATAGTTGAATTAACTGTTTCACCATTGCATTTATTAAACACTTTTTACTATTTGCCATGAGCCAACCACTGTTCCAAGTTTTGTAAAAATATTAAGTGTTTAATACTCATAGCGACTCTTGTGTAGGTACAATAATCAACCCTGATTTTACTCATGAAGGAACTGAGACACAGTTACGTAACGTACCACAGGTCACCCTCTAGAAAGTGGCAGAGGTGATATTTGACCAAGGCAAATTTGACCAAGGTGATATTTGACCAAGTTGAGTTTCATAGTCCATGCTCCTAACCATTGTTCCATGCTGCCTCTCACTGCAAGCTGTGGTTTTCCACGTAACAATTTTTCGATACTGGCAGGATTTTCATTATTTGTATCCCGAAGTAGGACAGATAATGAATTGAAGATTTCTTCATCTTCCCAAGAAGATATATTTTCGAAAACTCCAATAATTTTTCTTTTTACCAATTGTAGTCTATGGCAAGCACTATCATTGCTCCATCTGGAAAGATTGTCTCTCTTTTAGTTTCTATAGATCTCTGTTTTACTCCTCTGACATCTGGGTTTTTGCTTATAGCCTTCACCAATAGCTCTCCTTGAAGATTGCCATTGGACTGCTGGAACTACTGTGCCTAAATAAGCGGACAGATAGATTTTCCTTGAGATTTATACACCCCTGGAGTGGGTTCTTTTCAATAACTGACTCACACAGAAGTAGGAAGCCCAGCACCATTGCCTTGACAAGGATAATTTCTAAGGTATAAATTAATTTACAATCCATAATTCCTTTTGGAAAGCAGCCTAAACTTACCCCCAGTAGAAATTCGCCTAAAATCATGGCCATGTTTGCTCTCTCCTTTCCCTGTCTTGTTTGAAACATCTCTAAATCCTGGAGCTATTCCTTAAGTGGGAAAATGATGCATTGGAGGCATGTTGGACAGCTCATGAAACCACTACAGACTTTAAAATCTGGCACAAAGACCAGGCCCATGGCTCATTCCTGTAATCTTAGTACTTTGGGAGGCCAAGGTGGGCGGATTGCTTGAGGCCAGGAGTTCAAGGCTAAACTGAGCAAGAGTGAGACCCCATCTCTACAAAAAATAAAAAAAAAATTAGCCTGGTGCAGTGTTACATGCCTATAGTCCCAACTACTCAGAGGCTGAGGCAGGGGGATTGCTTAAGCCTGGAAGTTTCAGGTTGCAGTGGGCTATGACGATGCCACTGCATTCTAGCTTAGGCAACAGAGAAAGACCCTGTCTAGAAAAAAAAAAAAGTGTGGCACAGAAAATTGACATCACTACTACTAAAAACTCCTCACCACTAACACTATCACCGCTAATCATTGGCCCTGAAAATGGACTCTCCACACTGACATTTCCAGTGTAAACTGTGCCTATCCTCTCAGAGAGAAAGAATAGGAAACGTCTGTCCACTCTACTTTAGTAATTGGGCCCATACAATGCGAAGGCGGCCAACTATTTAGTTATGTTCAAACCTTTCTGGGATTTAATTTTTAAATATTCCAATTTTGTTTTGTAATTATATTCATTAATTTCACTTATCTAGACTGCTCTTTTCCCCTGCTGTCTTGTGTTCTTTACATATCTAAATCCTACCCATGTTGTATAATATAACTTAGAAGCTAGTTAGAACATCACATTGTCCCTAATTTATCCTGCTAGAAATTATCCCTTCATACTCTGGATACTATTTAGTATCTTATCAATATCTTTATAGTTACATTCTATATGACACTAAGTTTTTTCTGAGCATTTAACATCACTTATCACAATACCTTAATGTCAATTGGCATAACAAAATTTGTCAAATAAATTAGAGCAAGAGCTGTGGAAATATTAGGAGAGGGATTTGATAGACTCAACAGGATTTAGCAGCTGATTAAATTTGGAAGGTTTGGAAGGGAAAGTTGCTACATATTTTTTTCAGAATTCAAGCCTGAGTGCCTAGATACAAAGCGATGTCATTAATATATTTAAAGAAAATTGAAGCAACAGTTTTGATAATTGGCATATCTATTAATAATTTAGTTTGGGGCACACTAAATTTGGAATTCTTAATGTCCTTTTAGGTTGATAAGTCTAGTATAGACTCACAAAATTGAATCTAAAACTCAAGAGACACATCTAAAAATTTAGATTTAAGTCTTTTCGGAATAGAAGTGATAATAGAAAGCCTTGTACATAGATGAGATCATTCAGGGGAAAAATGTATACAATGAGAAAAGAATCTAAGTACAATTGACCCTTGAACAAGGAATGGGTTTAGGGACACTGACCCCCTGCACAGTCAAAAACCCATGTATAATTTTGACTCCCCAAAAACTTAACTATTAATAACCTACTATTGATCAGAAGCCTTACCAATAGCATAAACAGTTGATTAACATGTTTTATATGTTATTTGTGTTATATACTGTATTCTTAAAATAAAGTAAGGTAGAGAAAAAAAATGTTAAGAGAATCATACAGAAGAGAAAATATATTTCCTATTCATTAAGAGGAAGTAGATGATCATAAAGGTCTTTGTCCTCATGATCTTCATGTTAAGTAGGCTGAGGAGGAGGAGGAAGAAGAGGGGTTGGTCTTTTTCTCTCAAACATGGAAATTCCATGTATAATTGGACCAGCATTCAGGGGTCAACTATAAATTATAAATAGTATCTACATATATTTAATGCATTCATAACATATATAACTTTTTCTTAACTTTTCAATATTTCTAGGCTACACAGCTCATCTGTGAGTTTTTCCTAATAATTGCAAATCTCTAAAAATGTTTACAATATATTTATTGAAAAAAAATCCATGTTTAAGTGGACCTGTGCAGTTCAAACTTGTGTTATTCAGGAGTCAACCGTATGTTGATAAACAGCCTCATAAAATGCTAACATTTGACAAGCAAGATAAAAAGATGGCATAGAGGAAAAGCAGAATAGAATTGAGTTGGGAAACCAATGAGTTCCAAAGAGCACATATAAGGATGACATGTCAAAAGAAATCATCCTTCTGGCTACCTGGCTGTGTGCCCCAATTCTCCGGTTTTCCTTGCATTAATGCTCTTTGCACTGTATCTTTACAGTTCCTGACACAAAACACAGTGTGTAGTTCCCAACCCAGACATAGGGCCCAGCCATGGGAATTACTTTGGCCAATTAAATGTGGACAGAAGTGTGACTGGCCAATTCCAAGGCTAGATCTTAAAAAGATTCACACGTTTCCCCTTGTCCTCCTGGATTTTTTGCCATCACCATAAGAAGAATCCTTTCTGGCCAGTTGGCTGGTCCAAATAAAATAACAGCCTCATGGGGCACATCCGGACTCCACTGGCACTTAGCACTGCCCCCTCAGCCCAGCCAAGAGCAGCAGAGCCACCCCAGTTGGATGAAAAATGTGAGGAAAATAAATGCATTTTGTTGCATGCCACTGAGAAGAGCTTACTGACAAAGGACATTGGTGACTTCAGCAAAATCATTGGCTATATGCTGATGGGGCCATAAATCAAGTATCAGTGGCTGAAGGATGCATTAGAAAGAATAAACTGAAGTCAGTGAGAAGTTGGTTATTGAAGGGCTGCAAGTAATTGACATATAAACTTTATGAAGACTAAATATAAGGTAAAGTAGAAAGAGTGCATGACTCCATACCCTTATTTTGAATAACTCAGGAGAATGGACCTCCACATATACACTTAAGCATTTAAACCACTTAGTGATTAATGGAGAAAATTTCATGCCAGTGAAGGAACTGATTTTGATTTAGAGAGTTTGTGACATGCCTGCTCAAATCATACTGTACAGAAAACACTCTTAATATGCAGTGAGAAATTATCAGATAATATAAATTTCCCTTCAGCAGAAGAAAAACTATCAGGATCTTACCTTAGTAAGAGCAACTTTATAAATTAGAAATAACACCTATATAGATGAAACAAGGTGATTCACACAAGAGCAGAAAAGAGTAAATATTACCAATTTGGAAAATTGGCCCATATGCAAATTAGTAGTGTTTTAAATAAAGAAAACACATCCAAGAACATGTCTGTTCATTTATTTTGACATTTTATAATTTAGTCTAATTATTTGTGAAACTGTAACCTATTAAGCTGGCCTTTGGTATAGTTTGTGAAAAATAATGACATTTTAGTCAAATAAGCACTTACTTTCACTTTCTATAAGACATTCAGGCAAGATATTTAGTGGAGTAATTAATTAAAAACGAAAATGTCAAGTCTTACCCACATCTCTGTGCATTAGCCAGATACATATGGACTAGAAATGAGAGAATTCAAAATGGGTTCTTAGTTAAATCCATGCATTTCCAGAGACAAATCTGTGAAATTAATTCTCTGAGCAATGCATGAACTACACATTATACCTAATTAGCCTTACATATAAAATACACTTTCATTCAGACTAACGTGTCTGATTTTACCATTTTACCAGTTCATTCAAACTTTGCATAATCTTATATTTCAATGTATTGCACCTATCTTCGTCGATAACACTTTGCCCCTAGAAAGCCTGAGCGTAATGATACAGGGGACTTATAGATCTATTTTAGCTCATTCTTATAATACCATACTTTGCAGATGATTATTATTAGAATAAGTAATTAGAGGTTTTCTTAAAACTGAGCTGATTTCATTTTAATGTAATTTACTTCATATGAAATAATTCCTAGTTTTGTCAAGGCTGGCAAACATATTTTGTTCTCTGCAAATTACCAGGACCACATACAAGTGCAACCTAGCAACATTTCCTCCAATTTGATTTTCTGAGTAAACAAAGCCTGTAGCACAGTCTTCCGTTAATGAGGGATGAATCTGAGTCTTTTCTGATAAATTAAAGGGCTATGCTTATTAAACAAAGATGATGTTATTGATTCAAAGAGCTAATGCATGCTCTTTAAGCAGTTTTTTAAAATTGTTGTGCTAATCCATCTACATTTTATTTCCCATTTTAGCCACACAACATTTTATAAAATGCCCAGCCAAGCTTAGAGGTTTATTATAGGTATATCATAGGTATACTCAATGGCCAATGAATAGTAGACCCCATGACCTTGGCATTATTAATGGCAAGTTGGACTAACTGCCTGGAAGGCACATTAATTCTAGTGTCAACATCAAGGAGAATTTCTGTTTGAAGTAATATAAATTATATATGCACAACTAAAAGGAGAGACCAGCAATATAAATACTGGGAAGTAAACTTTTTACCTTAAAAAACCATACCTTTCATCTTCCATCCATGCAAAATAACATTTTTTTAAATAAAAGTAATAACATTGATCTGCACTTGCAAAACAGGAATTCATGAAGCATTCATTAAGAAGGTTATAGCCCTTTTTAATTGTATGAAAAACATCAACTCATAGGATAGAAAAGTGCTGTAGAATCTTACTAATTTTTCTTGCATAAGATGTACTCCTAAGTTAATAGAAATTCTTCTAGGATAGCTAGAAGATTGAACATGAAGCACTTACCTTGTTTAGGATGATAAAATGTTATTTTACAAAGATTGTCTCCAGTCATTTCAGTAGAAGCTCCATGTGCACCTGAACATAATTTGAATTTTGTCATTATTAAATGTAGTACACATGATATGAAAATTAGGTCAGCTTTGTTAAATTGTGTTGTTCATATTTTCTGTATCTTTACTGATTTGTTTTAACTGCAGGTATTATCAACTCCTGAGCGTTGTAACTCAGGAGTTGTAACTGCATGTGTACTTTGAAACTGTGTATTGATTGCGTAGAGGTTTAGAAAGGTCATATGTTCCCATTTATTTACCCCTCTGTCATTATGAAATGTCACTCTTCATCTTTAGCAATGCTTTTGCCTTAAAATCATCTTTGATATTAATGAAGCCATGTAAGTTTTCTTTTGTTTTGTATTTGCATGGCATATCTTTTATTCCATTCTTTAGATTTCATTCACTCTAAATTATTTTATTTTATTTTATTTCATTTCATTTCAAAATATTATGGGAGTACAAATGTTTTTGGTTATGTGGACATATTTTGTAGTGCCTGAGTCAGGGCTGTAAGTGTGCCTGTGACTCAAATAGTGCTCATTTTACCCATTAGGTAGGTTTTCACCCTTCTCCTCCTCTCCCCCCACCCCCACTTGATTTCCATTGAATTTTTCTTCCCTCTATGCACATGTGTGTCCCTTGGTTAGTTGCAATTTAACAGTGAGTACATGTGCTGTTTCTTTTTCTAGTCTTTAGATACTTCACTTAGGATAATGGTCTCCAGTTCCATCCAAATGGTTGCAAAAGGCATGAATTCATCGTTTTTCATGACTGAGTAGTATTCAATGGTATAGTAACATCTAGTAACAACTAGTATAGTAGTATAGTAACATCTAGTTACTAGTATAGTAGTACTAGTCACTAGTAGTTACTAGTATAGTAGTTACTACTAGTTACTAGTATAGTAGTAACTAGTAACTATACTAGTATAGTACTATACAACGTTGTGTTACAACATACAATATACAACATTGTGTTAATCAACTCATGAATTGATGAGTACTTGGGTTGATTCCAAATTTTTGCAATTGTGAATTGTGCTGCAGCAAACATTTTAGAGAAGGTGTCTTTTCGATAAAGTGACTTCTTTTCCTTTGGGTAAATACTTAGTAGTGGGATTGCTGGATCAAATGGTAGTTCTACTTTTAGTTCTTTGAGGAATTCCCATACTGTTTTCCATAGAGGTGATACACATTTGCAGTCCCACCAACGGTGCATAAGCATTCCTTTCTCTCTGCACCCACGCCAGCATCTATTGTTACATTATGATGTTTCTTTTAAGTGCAGCACATAGTTGAAGTTTTATTTTTCTAAACCAATCTGACAAGCATTCTGTTCGTGAAGTATTTGGTTTCATACATACCATCTAATTACTCATTTTACCTTTTATCAACCTGTTTTAAGATTTCATTATCTTCTTTATTGTTTTCCTTTAGAGTAATGTGGTTCTTTAACTATTTATTTTTTCTTCTATTAATTTCTTAATTATAACATCTCTTCTCATTTTTTAATGGTTACTGAAGATTACAATATTCATTTTTTTTATTTCAGCATATTATGGGGGTATAAATGCTTAGGTTACATGTTTTGCCTTTTCCCGCCTTCCCCCAGAGTCAGAGCTTCAAGCATGTCAATATTCATTTTTGAATCATTACAATCTAATACAAATTATTATTTTAAGACTTCCACAATAGACCCCTTTATCTCCATATACACCCTCCCACCTTTCTAACTATTGTTTTCATGCATTTGAGCTATATGTGCACAACTGTGTGAAGAATTATTATTATTATCCTGTCCAGTCCATATTCAGCAAGTTTATTTTTTATTTTTTTGGCAGTCACTCTTTCCTGTATTTATATATCCTGGCATCATTTTTCTTCTTTGTAAAGAACTCCCCCTATCCCCCCAAGAAAAAAAGAATTCCCCTCTATTTTTTCTTTTTATTTTTGGTGCAGGTTTGCTGCCAACAAATTCTGTTACGTTTCTGTCTAGAAATACCTTTAATTCACCTATATACTAAGACTATTTCTACTGAGTAGAGAAATCTTAGTTGAATGAGTTTTCAATAGTTTGTTAGTTTGTTTCTTTGAAAATGATCTAGCTACTTTTAAGATTTTCTCTTCGTTTGTGAATTTCCACAATTTTAGTAAGATATGCCTAGGCGTGGTATACTTCATATTCACCTTGCCTGGCTTAACAGATACTCTCCAATTTTTATCCTTTTGTCAGTTTTGAAAAAAATCAGTTATTATTTTTTTCAATTATTGTTTCCATCCCAGTCTTTCTCTCTTCTCTCTCCTGGGACTTCAATTCTACATGTGCGTTACACCTTTTCATTTCTCATTGTACTCTTTCTATGCTCTTTTTGCTATTTTTTATTTTCCCCCTATACTTTAATTTGGATATATGGTATTGATATGTGTTTCAATTCACTAATACTATTTTCTGCTTCTGTCTAATCTGCCTTTAAACCTTCTATTAAGCTCTTTATCTTAGATAGGTCAATTTTCAGTTCTAGAATTCCCATTCAAATCTCCTTTTTTTTCCCCAGTAGTCTCATAAATAGCATTTATTGCTTATTTCATTGGCCTGATCTACATAAACACATGATCCATCTTCATCTATGATAAGGTCAGAAGATGCTACCTGGAAAAGTCATGTTTTAATATTGTCACCTACCTGATAATTTTCTTATAAAAACATTTCCACTTAAGGACCTGTTTCTATTTGTTCTTTGTTTTTACCTCCACCCATCTTTTGTCTGCTGCATGTACCACATGATCAGTACCCTGTAGCATTACGTAGCCCTGGAAACCCTTCTACATGAAGCTATTTCATGTAGAAAAAAATACATCTCTATCAATATTTGTTTTGTTCACAGATACCTTTGCCTACTCACCTATTAGCTACTCTTTACAGATTCCATATGCTATTAATTCACATGCACTTTTATTTTTTTGGTCTAAAATTTTTGTGAAACACTTTATTTCTTGCAAAGAGAAATGCATATTGTGAATTTATTAAATCTATGTAGATACTATTTTCTTTCAGAATATTACAGGAGTACAAATACTTTGGTTACATATATTGTCTTTGAACTGTCAGAGCTGCCCATCCTCCAGAAAGTGTGCAACACGCCCATTAGGTCTGAATTTACCCATCTCCACATCCCCCTAGCACCTGCCTGACACTCAATGAATATTATTTCCATATGTGCACATAAGTGTTGATCAATTAGTGTCAATTTAATGGTGAGTACATGTGGCGCCTGTTTTCCATTGTTGTGATACATCACTCACAAAAATGGGCTCCAATCCCTAACAAAATACCAACATCATTTTTCACAGATCTGGAAAAAATAATTCTATACTTCATATGCACCTAGAGAAGACCACATATAGCAAAAGCAACCTTAAGCAAAAAGAACAAATTGGGAGGTATCAACTTACCAGACTTCAAGCTCTACTACAAGACTATAGTAACCAAAACAGCATGAGATTGGAATAAGAACAGAGACATAAACCAATGGAACAGAACAGAAAATCCAAATATAAAGCCATCCTCATATTGCCATCTGCCCTTGACAAAGCAGACAAAAACATACACTGGGGTAAAGAATCCCTATTCAGTAAATGGTGCTGAGAAAATTGGATAGCTACATGTAGAAGACTGAAACAGGATCCGCACTTCTCACCTCTCACAAAAATCAACTCATGATGGATAACAGATTTAAACTGAAGGCATGAAACCATAAGAATTCTGGAAGAAAATATTGGAAAAATTCTTATAGACATTGGCCTAGGCAAATAGTTTATGAAGAAGTCCCCCAAAGTAAGCATAGCAATAACAAAAATAAATAAATGGACCTGATCAAATTAAAGAGCTTCTGCTTAGCCAAGGAAACTATCACTACAGTGAACAGACAACCTATAGAAAGGGAGAAAATATTTGCATGCTACACACGCCATAAAGGGTTACTAACTATAATCTGTATAGAACTCAGGAAAATTAACCAGGAAAAAATCAAACAATCCCATTAAAAAGTGGGTAAAGGACATGAATAGAAACTTTTCAAAAGAAGACAGACTAATGGCCAATAAACATATGAAAAATTTCTTAACATCTCTAATCATCAGGGGAATGCAAATCAAAACCACAATGAGATATCTCACTTAATTCCAGTGAGAATAGCCTTTATCAAAAAGCTCCAAAACAACAAATGCAGGCGTGGATGTGAAGAGATAGGAACACTCTTACACTGCTGGTGGGACTGCAAATTAGCACAACCTCTATGGAAAGTAATTTGGAGATGCCTCAAAGAACTAAAATTAGAACTACCATTTGATCCAGCAATCCCACTACTGGTTATTTACCTAAAGGAAAAAAAAAAACATTTTATTAAAAAGACATCTGCACTTAAATGTTTATAGCAGCACAATTCACAATTGAAAAAATGTGGAAACAACCCAAGTGCCCATCAACACATGAGTCGATTAATAAAATGTGGTATATGTATACCATGGAGTACTACTCAGCCATAAAAAACAATGGTGATCTAATACTACCTCTTGTGTCATCTTGGATGGAGCCCATTCTTCAAATCTCTTTTGTGGATGCTTTTCCTCTGGATGGAATTCTCCATCTTTTCATCTATTTTTCTATGTCTTCTTCTGTTTTCTTTTACCTATTAATCATAGTTATTTTAAAGTCTTTTTTATTAAATCTAATATTTAGATCAATTATGTTGGTATGTCTAACAACTTTTTAATTAAATGCTGGACATTATGTGTTTTAAAATATGTAGTGTTGTATTTTTCTAGGAATGGTTTACTTCTCTCTTTGCTGGACAGATGCAGTAGTGGCTGATGACTAAACCCAATCAGGGACTGAGATGAGTTGAGGCAAATGGTAATGTTCGTAAGGCTCTAGTACTTCTGGTTCACACTTCCTCCTAAAGTGAAGACCTCCAGACTTTCAACTGAAAGCTTGGTGTATTCATTAATTTTAAGGACAGGACAATGAGACAGCAGAAAGCACTGCTCTCCTTTTCAAAATCTTTCTCTTTAGCTTGTCAGCTCCTCACCTTGAAGAGCTTCAGAATTAGGTGAATAATTTGAGGGGGAAACTGGCTGTGTGACAGATAAAATTGTCCACCCATCCTTTCTTCCTTATATCATGGCGCCTCGCATCTCCAACTTTATCTATCCAGTCCCTGGATATTACTAAAAGTTTTACTGATATTACTGTCCCTCAGAAGTAGCCTTCTCTCCAAGCAAAACCTGAATTCTCCAACTGATGCCTTAAAACTTATACCAGCAAATGATGCCACAGAAATGCAGAAAGTCACTTCACCTTGCCTCTACTCTCCCCTTTCCAGAATCTTGAAATTTTAGCTCTTATTCAGCAGCTTCCTCATATCTTTAAAGAAATAATTTTAAAAATTTGTATTGCCCTTTTCTTGTTGTTCTCACAATGAGCTTGGTCTATAACTAGCTATTCCATCCTATTCAAAAAAGATAATACATTTTAATCTTCATTTTCTATTCCTGAGATTACCTTTCCAACCAAATGGAAGATCTAAGTTGTTTCATTTATTGTCTGTCTCCTTGTTTTTGCAACTAGATTTTTCATTTATTAATATTTAAATGTATAAAGATAAAAATCTTTAATTTTTGGAACTACCTGAAAATGGAAGTCTGTCAAATATCAATATTATAAATTTGACTTGTAAGTCTGTTTTTACAAGCATGCTTAGAGAATTTTCCCAATAAATAAAGGAATACAACTAGATGAGTTCCTGAATTGTCAGTTATTCTGATCAAGTACAAGCCATGTTGATTTTTGGCCCATCAATTATTTTTGCAACAGAATTTAAAATTAATCTAGAAACACCATTAAATTTGACTTCATCCTGAATGTAAAGTTCAATGCTGAAAAGTGCCATGTTTTCTAATTTGGGATTATTATAAATCATTCAGTAACTTAGAAATTCTTTCATGTTCTATGCATTCAAAAAACCTGCTTAGACTAACTGCAGATTTAGCTAAAAATAAGCCATTACCTTGGATAAGTAATATACAACTTCTGTGTTCTGTGCACCAAAATCAATAACTTGATAATGAGGTATTAAGTCCCCTTGGATATTAAGATGACAAAGCTCAAAATATTACATTCTTTTATTTTATTTTCTTTCTTTCACTTTAATGTGGGCTAGCTTTTGAAAATTAACAAAATTGGATTTTTTTCTACAAAATAATCAGTCAACTAATAATTTATTTTAGATTTAGATTGGCAAAGAGCTCATGTGTTACACATTAGATTCTTAACATTTAAAATGAGTTATTTTCATTTGCTTTCTCATCTAGTGGGTTCAGATTGGAATATATTTGCATTTGTAAAACTGTTTATAAATCAGTATGCGTCATAGGTAAGAGCAGGAAAGACAATAAAAAATGACTTCTTACAAATTATTCACATTTGAAGGAGAAAGAAAGAATAGATAAATCTGTAAGCCTGCTTTTCCAGTACTGCATATAGATTGACATAAATATTTTACTATATAAAACAAATAGAAACTTTTGTGTGACCCACATGTATTACAATAATATGTTTAATTAACAATATGTTAACACCATCATTTTTTCTTTGAGAAACTTTATGTATATTCTCATATAAAAATAACTATTTTAGTAGTTATTTTATTATCAAATTCAATAGTGAAAAAAATAAGCAACATTTAGTTCCACAATTTTTACTAGTTTCAGAGATACATATATTACAGAAAGTCAAAATTAAAGTGTTCAATGAAGACCTCCAGAAAAAAAAAATTGATATGCAATATCAATAACAAATAACCATACAAAAATTTTCCAATGGAAGAGAGAAAATCTGTTCTATGATTCTTGAATCCTTTTATGTGCTTTTAGAATATGAAGAGTAAGAGATAGAGACAGAAAGAGTAAGAGAGAGAGAGAGAGAGAGAAGGCTTTATTGGGAATATTAATGAAGTCATGTATTTGGACAGAGCTCTTTCTACACTATGAATCCAAATACTCACCCTCTGGGGGAAAGAGAACTATGGCAGGTGGCCATGAGAATATGCCTCCCAGAAACCCAATCATAGGAAGTGTAATTGGCCAGGTGTCCCAACTCTTGTGCTGTGGTTATATGAAGATCATACTTCTCAAGGGCTGCTCCCAGCCAGTGACTTAATGAGGCAGGGATACAAATCAAAACTCATTCTTAGGAGACACAGGACTCCTCTCACAGCCAACAGTGGCTGGAAGACCCCTTATGGCTTTGCCAAACCTCCATGTGACTACACAGCAGTCTATGACCATTCTCCTGGACCTTCTCTCCCACTCTCCTTCTCTCAGGAACAGTCTGGCTTCTGGTCTGAAGACTCTTCCAGATTTCCTGGCTTCCCCTTCATTTCCTCCTCTATATTGGTTTTTGCTAATAAGATACCATTCTTGGCATTTCTCAGAGGAAATAAACAAATGCTTCAGGTGTTCAAAGGTACCAGTGGGAGAACTAAACAATATGCTCCCTGTGATTGGAAGACCTAAAATATTGGGTTTGGTTTCTACCTGTATAAGCTGGAGTAGACTGAGGCCCGAGGTCTTTATTTCTGGTAAGATGATGGATAAGAAGCTGTGGCTTTGCTGGCAGAACCTGGAGAGTGTTGCTGCGTTGAGATGCTACTGTTCCAAAATTAGCCAGTAGCAAGGATGACAGCGTGTTTCTCTTGGACAGAAGTGTACCACTCTGCAGAGAGCTGGCATGGAGTCATCTTGGGTCCTGGAAAATGGACCCGTTGAAAGAAACTCAAATCTCATCACAAAGAAGATAGAGTGATACACTTGATCCCTCAGAGGCCAAAGAATAGGACAAGGAACTGCTTCAGGGAATAGTCCAGATGCAGCACAACAACTGGAGCTGTGAAGGGCCATGCAGGAGCTTCTGAAGAGTCTACAGAAAGAAGGTACATCAAAAATGAAAGCAAACTTAAAACACCTGTGGCCAGCTAAGCAAGAGTTGTCACATTCCTTTACCTGTTTTTCTAGCCTCTCTTCTGTCCAGAAACCTGAATAAAAGCCACCAGCAAGGAGTGACAGAAGACGTGAGCTAACAGAATGTAGAGAATAATCCAATTATAGTCACCTTATCTCACTGGAGACTTCCCAGTTGAAATAGGAGGAGGGAGGGCACATTGAAACTTCTATTGTTGTTATGGATCACAATGCTATTTGGTGAATTGAATAAGTATGTTCAAACTCAAGTAATTGAAAAACTATTAGCTAAACATCAGCAGAAAATCCATGGGAAAATTGTAGAGCTGTTATAAAAAAGCAAGGGATGTTTCTCTCCTAATTAAAAATCTGATGTTATTAGTCAGGTTTGTTCAACCTGCTCGTCAATATACATTAATCATCATGGAAAGTTAGTAAAAATATAATAAATTTATAGTTTTTAATGTATCAAATGTTAGCATAAAATTATATTTTGAACCCAAGTGATTGTCTGAGTTAATTTACTAATATCCTTCAATAGCTTGGAAAACTATGAATTCTTCATTGATAATAACATTATTACCATAAAAATGGTTTCAATTATGAACATATAGTAAATGTAAACATACTTATAAGTGTATTCAATATACTATTACAAATTACTAAAAAATAGGCATGATCAAAAACATTAAAACCATTTATTTTATACTGGTTTAGTCTTACATTTCATCTTCCAAAGAAAGTAAAAGAACAATAATAAGCCACAGCAAGGTCACTAGATAAAAGAAATCTCTTGTGTTGTTTAGCATAAAATGAAATAATAACACTGAAAGATTTTGTCTTGACTATTTAGCAAAAGGCATGAATTATGGGCACTTTGAGCACATGTCTTTTTTTGAACAATTATGTATCTATAAACCAAAGTACAGGCAATGAATACAAACTGGATCTTAATGAGCACCAAGAATCCAAGAGATGAAAAACAAACAAAAGGCCAAGAGAACCACTAATGATGTTACAATTACTACTATGAGCTTTTCACATTTGGATAACAACAGCATGATTCATGATCTAACTAACCAAGTTTCATTTTTTTTCCATCAACAAATTAAAGCTTTTTACTAAATTTTTTATGACCTCAACCCATTAATTTTGTTTTGACTCTTCATTTCCAATCTTCACCAAATCAAGATATTGAGCCTAAAAATGAGTCAGGTTTCCACTTCTTTCATGGAAATCTAACGTACTCTTCTAATGGATAATTTATTATTAAAAATATATATATTTCTTGGCTTTCAAGCAAAACAGACACCAAAACTAGGGAAAACTTGATCTATTCCTTAAATACGTTGGATTTTACAAGAGTAATGACTCTTAATGTATATATGTTCCCTACACCAGATTAGTAATTTTGCTTTCTGTTTCCATTATAATAGAGCAATAAGTCAATGAATATTCAGTTATATTTGAGCATGTCTGTTACTGGGAATAACTATATTTAAAGAATATGCATTTTCAAAGAGAAATGCTTCATTTAAAAAAATTTACAGATAAATCTAGATTTTTTTAATTGCCTTATCTATACAAGTAAAGTGTTATGTTGAAATATGGTTAACAGACTATTTAAACCTGGCTAATACCCACTTAAGATGAATTTCTATGTTCCAATTCCTGTTGGCATTTACTGGGTAACAGGCC
The DNA here is from genome assembly GCA_963574885.1 of Lepilemur ruficaudatus. Classification (NCBI taxonomy): domain Eukaryota; kingdom Metazoa; phylum Chordata; class Mammalia; order Primates; family Lepilemuridae; genus Lepilemur; species Lepilemur ruficaudatus. Next base: position 43,472 of record CAUYRT010096144.1, read on the forward strand.
AATAAAGGGGTTCCCTTACCTGATTTCCAAACTTTCAGTATGAGTAACATCACTAACGCTGATCCTCAGAGCCACGGGGTTTCCCTTCACTTCCTTGGTGAATTCTGATATTCTTTCCTAGCCAATCTGTTCAAAATGTGATAGTCTGCTTACCATCTGGTCCTGCTCCATGGAGGGGGCACATACTACCTTTGTATGTTTGGCCATCTTGATCCTGTCTCTCAAAAGTTAGTCATTGTAAAAGTAAACACTGATACATGAATATAGAAACAGTTCCATCGAGCAGACTATTTAGGTCCATATGAATTAGAATTTGATGTGTGGCAGAGTAGCAATATTATCATTGGGGAAAGAGGAATTATTCAATATATGATATTGGGACACTTGAGTAGGCATTCTGACAGCCTAGATACCAGGAACTGCAGGTATGCCTGTAGCCTCCACGTGTCTCTAAGGAGGGATAGAGAAGCCCAGGTGCTCCCATTCACCCCTGGGAAGGTCCCTATGACCTGCTGCGGGATGCTGTTGAAACTGAGAGATGAGTGGACAGCATTCTCCACAGTTTCTTGCAACACTGACTGCCCTGGCCTTTTTGGCTGCCAGTTCAAGGCACCACTCTGAGCATTTTACACTGGGCTGCATCCAGCCCTCAGGCTGAGTTCGGGCAGACATGACTGCAGCCCCCACCTGGCTGAACAGGTGCAGGGAAACTGGGTTTTCCAGCACACATGTGGGATGGCACCTGCCATTCTGCAGCCAGCTACTGTGGGACCCAATCTCAAGTGAACTGCATTACCCACAGCATCTTGCCTGCGCTGTTTGACTGAGAAGGGCCCCACCCTCCCTGGTCACAGGTCAAAGGTACCACCTTGGGAGTTTAAAGCTGGACAGCTCCCTGCCCTTGGGGTTAGTTCAGCCTGATGAAGCTGTAGCTGCTGTCCAGCTGAGCAGGGCAAGGGAGCCCAAGCTCTCCCACCCGCTTACGACAAGTCCCGCCACCCTGATATGAGCTCCTGTGAGACTGAGATGGGAGCAACTGCATTCCCCACAGTTTCTTGCCAAGGCCACTTTCTTGGAAGGGGCCCTGCCCTCTCTGATTGCAATCCCACAGCCAGCTCCACTTTGAGAGTCTAACCTCGGGCCATGCCCCAACTTCAGGCTGAGTTCAAGGTATCTTGGCTGCAGCTACCACCTGCCTGGGAAAGGTATGGTGTACTACTCAATGATAAAAAAGAATAAAATAACATCTTTTGCAAGAACCTGGATACAGTGGAAGGCCATTATCCTAAGTGAAGTAACTCAGAAACAAAAAAAATAAATGATGCATTTATTTTATAAGTTCTCACAGATAAGTGGAAGCTAAATTATGGCTACACAAGGGCACTCAGTGTGTTATAATGGATATTGGATACTCAAAGGGGACACTGTGAAAGAGGATGAGGGATAAAAAATTACCTGTGGGGTATAATGTATACTACTCAGGTGATGGGTAAACCAAAAGCCCAGACTCCACCACTGCACAATATGTATTAATATATATGATGAAATTCAACTTATACCCCTTAAACCTATTAAAATAAAAAACAAGGAAAGAGAAAAAAAATATATAAATCTACTAATTTTTAGAATGCTTTAATATCAGTTTGGATTAGTCATCCTTATCTTTTTTTTGAAAGTATTTCTAAAATTTTCTTCATTTTTTAATCTTTCACAATAAGTTTATAAACTTCAGCGTAAGTTGCTCACATTTCAAAAAATATTTTGCTAACTTTATTGAGATTGTATTAAATGCATATTTACTAGGGAAAATTTTATACTTCTCCTGCTTGGTCTTCTTTTCCAAAAACAAAATATGATTTTTCACATATTTACGTTTCCTTTTGTGTCCTCAGAAGCATTTTAAAGCTTTATTCACATTTATACCTACTTCATTCCATGTTAAATATATTTTTAGGTATGTGATCCCTTTTGTTACTATTACAAATAGAATCTGTTTTTTTATTTTTTATTGTATTTTCCTGCTATATAGTTCACCTTCCATTCTGAAAATTTATATCTTATGCTATTTCCAGAGATAGAGAAACAGATATAGAGATAGAGATATTAATATTATTTCATCTTTTAATTTCTATTTCCATTTTGCATATCTTCTCCATAAATACCAGTTATCTATATGTTGGCTTTTAATTGTTTGGACTCTAAATCACACATGTATGAAAATGACATATGTCTGAAAGCTTGTTCACTTGATAGTAATTGTTCTCCTCTTTCTCTATTTATTTGTGTTACTATTTCTGCTGCTGTATTAAGCATGCCAATGTTATTTTTTCTCTATATTATTTCATAGATCTGTAAATTATCTTCATATTTTTTCATTTTATTTATTAATATTTCTCCATATTTAGTTTAATTACCTGGTAGTTAATTATGTCTACATGTTCTTCTATACCCTGGAATCCATCTTATTCCAGTGTGTGTTAGTCATCTGTTTTTTGAAGGCATAATTATCTTACCACTTATTTTAATACAAGGTACATGAACCTGATTTGTTTGTGTGTTTGGTTTGTTGATGCCATTTTTTCTGCTTGTTTACCTTTAGATACATTCTCTCTAGGCCTTCTGTTTTCTCCATAGCAGTAAAGGTAGAGTCTCCTTGACTCCTCTTTTTGTTTATCATAACATTCTTTGAATGTTCTGCTTAAAACATGAGCGTGGATATTAAATACTGATTTTTATATTGGTTAATCATTAACCTTTTGAAGTACTAGAGAGGAAATTAGAAACATAGGCTGTCTTCAACAAGTAATATGGCTCCTGTAAAGTTTTTCTCTGAATAAGTTGCATTGTCATTTTTCTGGGTATGTCAGTCGATTGGCAGTGCAAACTGTTGCACGGGATGATGATATTTTTTAGGGTTATTTGGGTAATTTGAGGAGAGGATGACTTAGTGAGAAATTCTGTGCTTCTCAGATGTGTTTGGTGTGAACACTCACCTGCTTTAAGCCACTGTTGATCTGCGGTAGCTCATAGCAGGTTTTTCCAGGTGCCCTGGACTGCCTATCATGAGACTGCCTAATACAGGTGAGGTAAGGATTTCCTGCATTTCTCATGACAGATATCCAGTTCCATTGATTTTGCTAAATTGGAGGATAGGATGTTTTTATGATGGTTTTATCAGAATTTTTTTCTACTTATTTCCTCCACATAATATATTTTTTCAAAGGGTAGAGTTATGAATATTTATTCCAACATCTTCTTCTAATTTGGTCCCAATTTTATTGTATTTGGCCAATATTTTTAAATATATAGTATTAGTTTGAGCTTTTCATAAATTTGATTAATATTACATGGAACAAAGAGTACTTTTATTGATGAAGAACCAAATCTAAAATGCAAACATAAATCATACACCTTTCTTGCTCTGAAAGTAATAGTGCTGCTTAAAAATAGAAGAAATTGGATGGGTGCGGTGGCTCACACCTGTAATCCTAGCACTCTTGGAGGCCAATGCAGGAGGATCCCTTGATGTCAGGAGTTTGAGGCCAGCCTGAGCAAGAGTGAGACCCTGAGTCTACTAAAAAAAGAAGAAGAAATTGATAGCAACATTATAACCAGGAATCTTGATACACCATTCTTAATTACTGACCTATAAAAAGGCAATCATAAATAAGCGTTTGGAATAGCTATTGGAGTTGATAAACACACATCAAACTTTATACACCATTATCTGTAATTACACTTTATTTTGAAATGCATGAAACATTTATAAAAATTATAGAGTACTTTCTTATCATACTTTCTCCCCAAAATATATGAATGAATTTTAGAGATGAAAAGTCAGTAACTAGAGTAGCTTTTTTTGTGTGTGCTTGTCAAGTAAAAGGATATATGTGATAGACAAATTGGCCCAAATGTAGTTCATCAAAGGAACTCTACCTAGATAATATAGTTTTTTACTTTTGTATTCAATTTGAATGTTAACAGATTAAGCAGGAAAACAGTTCCAAGAGTACTTGGATTATTAATTACTTTTTTGTTGATTTTATCTTAAAGTGTATTATTTTGAGAAAATTATTTTAATATTAAAATATTGATAAGTAATACATTTTGTTATAGAAGTTAATGCTACATTATTTCTATCTCCCATTAGTTTCTTTTTAATAATTAGAAATTGGTCCTTATTTTAAAATAGTTACATAATAATAGTCCATTTATTCAGTGAATATTTATTAAATGCATTTATTGTACCAGAGAGCAGATGTGCTTTTCATAACTTTTTTCTATTCATCCTTACAACCCTCCTATTAAATAGGTTCTATCAACATTACAATATTTATAACAAGGAATCTAAGACTGAGTAACTTGGCTAATTGGTTACCATGTCTAGAATTATAATATGGACCAATTTTACTCTGAAGTACTCTGCTTCTAATTTCTATGATCTACTTTTAAACTATAATTATAAAACCTGGCTATGTATCAGTATCACTGCTAGATATTAAAAAATAACTCATATGCCTAGGCCACATTTCATACCACATTTCATTCATACCAGAATCTCCAAAAGTGGGGCAAAGTATCTGTCCTTAAAAATAATTATAACAGCAACAACAATAACACACATATGCTCACGCACACACACACAAAATACACGTATTGCTGAACTGCCGTTAGTGTTGAGACTTCTGCTTTAAACGCTATACAATCATTTTATTCATATTACTATAGGAAAATGTATATTTTTCATTAATATCTATCATTTGTAACCTGTTTGTACTATTGTATTATTCCTAAAAGACCAAATATTGCAATACTGAAGGCTCACGATAATTGCAGGAACTCTAGCAGGTATAATACCTTGTTGCTGCCAAGTCTTATGTATTATGTATGGAGTTAACAATTTGTAAAGATTCTGCATTTTAGTTTAGATTTTCACCAGCCTCACACTGTCTTTACACTTCAAAGTTCGCATCCAGGGTAATCCCTCTGCTCCTTTTGCACTTTTCTCAACACACAAGCACTGTGGCACCTTTCCAGATGTGTCTGCCCGTTGACTCCTGTTCAGTTTGCTGCAATACAGTTGGGTGGCCAAGATCCCAGCATGTAGGTTAAGAACTAAATTTCTTACTCATCTGCCACGTTCTGCCTGTATCTTCTTCAGCATCTCAAGTCTTTTCTCAGTTTGGGGGGAATTTGACTTCTTATCTTGGTCACAGCTTCGTCCTGAGGCTCCAGTAACATTTTTAATCTTAGCTAGCAAGGCGTGCAGAAGTCAAGCTCTCCACCTTCTCCCAGACAGAATCAGGAAGCATTCCAAGTTTATCCCACTCTGACTCCGTGCCTCGGTTCCAATGTGTGAGCCTCAGCCTTTTTTCAGACACTTAGACTTATCTTCTATCACTACTCTTATAACTTTTTCATTTCTGACCATGCTATACATACTTAATATTCCACATCTCCGAAGCTAAAGAATAATATATCATATTTTCTTACAGTTTAAATATAGGCTGGCTTAATGGCATACTTTAGAATCACAAGCTCATACAGCAAAGGACAGAATATTGGAATTCAATGGACAAAGAAGGAAAAATGCCTACCTGCCTCTGTCTACCAATCTTGTTAACAAGATACAATACTCTGATTTTCCAGTTCACTTCCTTTTCAATGGATTTGCTGGTGATGGGTGTAATGCAGTGATACCTCTGGGACCCTAGCTTGAATGCTGTTTGGCTCCAACTTTAGCTGCTTGCTCAGAAACCACCTTGAATTAAATAAATTCTCAAAAAAAAAAAAAATCAGAAAAATCAGGATGAGCCATTGAACAGGCTCACCTTGACCATATCAGTAATTTCTAAATACCTAACAGCTTTGCACTGACCATACCTCAATAGCGTCTAAAGACCTCTGCTTTCAAATCAGGAATCAGAAGTGGGGGACATGATCCCATCGGTCTGCAGCCCCAAGATTATTTTTCATAAACCTTTTTAAAGTTGCTATGTCAAAGGTCAAGCCTTTCTCACCGATTCCTTAAAAATTACTTGCAGTACATAAATATATTTGACATTTTTCTCTCACCATTTTTCTGAAGGTAAGGTAACACCAGGTTAATTTTTATTTCTGTTTGTGGCATTAATGTTTCAAATTATAGCTATATGTATTGCATTAGGTAAAATTTTGGCTTAGTTTTTTTTTAAGTGGCCTTCTACTCATTGTGCCCATGAAGATAATTAAATCATTTGATCCTCCAAAGTGCTATCTGTTGACAGAACAAATTACAAAAGATGAGCAATAAAGTTTTAAGCTGGCCGGGCGCAGTGGCTCACGCCTGTGATCCTAGCACTCTGGGAGGCCAAGATGGAGGATCACTTGAGATCAGGGTTTAAAGACCAACCTGAGCAAGAGTGAGAACCTGTGTCTACTGAAAATAGAAAAAATTAGCCGGACATGGTAGCCTGTGCTTGCAGCCTGTAGTACCAGCTATTTGGGAGGCTGAGGCAGGAGGATCGCTTGAGTCCAGGAGTGTGAGGTTGCAGTGAGCTATGATAATGCCAGGCACTGTAGCCTAGGCAACAGTGACACTCTGTCTCAAAAAAAAACAAACAAACAAAAAAAAGTTTTACGCCTATCAGCCCCACTTACTTGTAATCATGTACAAGTTTCATTATGGAAAATTGGCATATTTATATTTTCACCTTCCCTAGGTTAAGCTAACCTCTAAAATTAATAAATCCATAGAACATTGCTCACTTTAGATCATGTCCATTTAGCAGTTATTCTGTAATGAAGGTATATGTGCTGTGCTACTTGAAAAGATAAGTAGAAATTATCATTAAGTTCCCTACATACATTTACATCTCAATCACCATTCCTACCTAAATTAAGTACACCCAAATACCAAATTATTTGTCAAAACAAAAGAAAAACTGGAGAACTAAACAAAAATAATTTTTAAACGCTGTAGATTTTCTTTTCTTATGGGCCCTGATGAATGCAAGCAATCTTTGTAAAGGATTATTTCAACTAGTGATTCCTTATGATTGCTCTGTGATCATTGGGCTCAACATTCAGAAATAAGTTATGACTAATGCATGCACAATAGTCTTATGTCTTGACATTGTAATTGGTTTGCATGAGATTTTTCACTTGTGAAATCTACCATTTCTATGATTTCTAAATTTTTTGTATATGAATTTTGAAACAATTCCAGATATTCTTTCTACCATGTACTTAACTAAGCTGACTGAGACCAGCAAAAAACCCCATCAAAGCCTTTGTAAAGTAGAAAGCCAAAGAAAGTCTCTGCAAGTAGTTTTCTTTACAGGCTTGATGAACACTGGGTCAGTTACAGAATCAATGAAGTAGTTCAAAAATGGGAAAATCATGGAATTTGGCATTAGGCTTACTCATGTTTAAATTCTGGCTTTACAACTTATATACTGGGTGTGGTTAGGAATGTTGATTAACTTTTGTGGTACCTCAGTTTTTCTAATCTGTGAAATGGGTATTTCACAGATTTCTACCTTGTATTTATTAATTCATTTATTCACTCTACAGATATAAGCTGAGCAGTTACTATGTGCTATATGACTAAATGCCTAATAGAAACTTACTTGCTTAGATTTTTAAATTCTATTGATGTGTTAGAAAGGCTTGTTTCTGTTGCCTGAGTTTTTGAAGTCTGAGTTACGTTTAATAAGAATGAGACTTACCTGCAATGTGTGTGGAATTTGTCTTTAATTCCACCTAGGATTAAACATTGCCTAGGATTTAGATATTTCTCATATGGGCAGTCACTATTTCTTGCTCTTCTCTCTCACACTATGTTAATTTAGAAGCGGTCCACAGATAGATATGTAACAGACATTCACTGTATTGTGGCAGCTCCCTAGCAATGGGATCCCTAAATAGCTGTGTATCCAACTGTGCATTCATGCCTATTTTTTTGATATGCAGCAGAAGCTAAATTCAATGTTCAGGTGCCATGACCTTCATCTTTCTATGCCACAATGCCTCTTTGTGGTTCAAAAGCACAAGGGAACATTTTTTTTTTTCATTTTTTGGCCCATTATCATTGCTGGTTCATATCTCATTTGCTCTGTACCATCACCCAGAGATTTATTTTGCCTCTAACTGTTTTCTTGGGTCTGTCCCACCCTCTGAGTAGCTGTATTAGGTTATTTCCTCCCCTTGTGTAATGATTTGCATTTTTACAACTGAAATCTTGGTTTTATCATCTTCTTACCACACTTCTAATGCCTCTAGGTTCTTTATTAAAATTATTTCCCTGTCCTCCCCTGTGTAGGTAACAGCATCCAAGTTAGTACTATACACAAATAAAAATGTGTTGCTTATTATCTTTTTCTGAGCATTCACAAAGATGTTGAATATAAATGAACTCGTAATTTCAACTTCTAAATGTCCTCATTTGTCTCTAAGAACCCAAACATTTGTATGTGTTGTTTTTATTTGTTTAAGATTATAGAGTCAGTGTAAACTTATTTAACAGGATGTATTTACACTAATTAGAAAATGTTACATCAAATTATATTTCTACATTAAGTTAAATGCCTTAAGACAATAGATTTTTTTTTCCTCTCTTTTACTCAATAAATCTTTTTGTTGGCCTTATTGAACCTAAACTAACCTGATTCTAATGGATTAAATTTTATTTCTTTTCCAACAGCAAGTATAGGTTTAAAGAAAAATGTCCCAAAAGGTTGATTTGCTGTCCTGCCTCATGGTATTGACTTTAAATAACTTTTACATGATGCTTCTCTGAGGACATTTTAACCAAACCATGTTTAAGAGCAATTTATGTGTGAGTCATGATTCAGTCACGGCTGGTGAAATAATTTGTCTTTGATAAATTACAATTAACTATCAATATGACAGAAATAAAAATACATCGGTTGAAATATTTTTAAAAACCCTTAACCATCACTTAGTTTTTCCTCAGGGCCCCGCAGGAAATGGTGTAGAGGTGGGAAGAGTGCGTTTTGAGGTCTGCTATGTACGAAATTACCCGTCTCCTGTGTACAACCTCAGTCAGTTTCTGTAAATAGAAAATCCACAGAAGGGAATACATATCATGAATGCTGGAAGTGACGTTTAAATCATCTGGTTCAACCCCTTCATTTCACAGATGAAGGAAAAGAAGCCCCAGAGAGATTAATGGAAAGAACCAAGGTCACACAATGTAGGGAAATGTCTGTTTCACATTATCGTATGGACACTGCCTGCATCCTTCAGGATCACTTTGTTTCCTTTAGGCCTGAGGCACAGGCTTCTAGAATTTTTTAAAAAGGCAATACTTTATGCTAAAGATCCTTACTACTGGTAGCATTAGAATCAATTTACTATTGGATGCCTGAAAAATAATCTCCACTTTTATATCAACTTTTAGATCCATTTTACTTAAATTTGGTAGCAATATACTTTTATTGCTTGAATTTCAAAGTGGGATTTTTTTAAAAAGGCTAACTGAACGTGTTTTCAAAGCTTTGTGACTTGGCACAAGATGAATTAGAAATCTCTCGAAATAAATATTGGTATTATCTGTTTCCTATCTTTTTACAGAAATATCCTAAGGAATGGCTAATCCAGAAATAAAGAGGATGACTGTGAGGGAAAATGATTCCGATTCCCAGAATCCTGCACAAACACTTGTTGTCAAGAAAGGCACAGAGACAGAACATCAGGTTCTGTTCTCTAAGAAGAAAATATGTTTAAATGGAAATGGTTACGTGGTATGAAAGTGAGAGAATTCAACACTCTCAGAAGGACGACACCGTCCTGGTTACTCTGGAGAATATAGAAGAACAAAAAAAATATTTTTTCCAAAGGAAAGTTCCAAAAAGAAAATTGTATTTAGCTTTATAAAAATGTCAACTGACATCTCTTTATAAGGAGGAAAATAGGATAGAAATCAATGCCCCGAAAAACTGAATTTTCCATCTTCCTACTATGGAAGGTCATATTAAGTGCAGATATTAAGTATATGCAAAAAAATTTTTTAAATATTTAGTATTAAGCAACACTGTAGCTCCTTGAAACTAAGATATATATATAAGCTATAACTAAACAAATCTTACTAATTAAAGCTCTTAATTAGCAAAACAGCCTCAATTCTTTTAATCTAGTATAACAGATATCTTTACCAACTAATCAAGCACTATTGCTTAAACAAGAGCAACATTGTTCACCTAAATATTCCTTTTTATATTCAGTGCAACATACTTTGTTTCAATTTGGATGTCAATCAATTGATAATTTGAATATGTATTTTTAAAGATTAGCAAAATCTGAGAAATGAATAGAAATATTACTAAGCCACATATTACAACTACAATATACTAATTTCTATATTTTTTGTGAGTGAACTTGAAGATAATTATGCTTATGGAATTAAGAATGTCTTTTTTTCTGATTTGGACAAAACAAATATTCAATTTAATAAAAAACTCTGAGCAACCAATTCATGTAAGTCTTTATGGCAGATTAAAACATGGTCTCTGCCTTCAATAGGCTTGCATTCTATATTAGAAGACAAATTGTTATTCAACTTAGATTTCAATAGAGCATTATATGAGGTAGTATATTTAAAATAACCAGACAGCAGAAAATACTTTAGAATTCTAAACAAAATCAGCAAAAATGAAGGATTTGTGAATTATGATATGTTTCACCAAATCTCTATTCCTTATGTGCTGCATAAAATGCATTAAAAATCTGCATACAGCACTAAAAGTGCTATTACATGAGAGCTGTATGAATTATGAATAATTATAAAGCTATAATGAGTTCTTGAAGAGATAATTAATTGTGTTACTAGTCACACAGTTCATATTTTAGCTTTAAAGTGATCTTTGTTTTTCATTCAATCAGCTCTATTTGAAAACAGAAATCTTGCTTCCATCTTGGCTAGTATTAACACATTAACTACCATGTGAGTTGTATTTAACTCATGCTAGTTTTGAGCCTAGAGCCTCGTGAAACAAAACCTGGGCAAAATCCTGCAATAGGTTCATGAAAGTCTTACTTGTGAATGTTCTTACTGCCACAATTAATATTGAAAAATTAATTCTTAAAATGTGAATTAAATGAATAGAAGTCAATAAATTTCATTTGTCATCAAATTTTTCATTAAATTAGAAAGTATCATTTTGTTTTTGAAGTTTTTAATCTATTTTCATAATAAAATACCATGGACCCAAGGAAAAATTTGTTTTTTCTAGTGTGGCAGTTAATGTGTTAAATACTCACTTATCAGTGCCCTTGGTATTGTAACTTCAGCTTGCTTAGAGGATATGTGTGTGCTTTAAGTACCTAAAGTAACATAATAAACACGGTTACTTACAGCAATAGAGACTTAATTGGAGCTGTAACCAAAGTATCACAAATAACTTCTACAAATGTCAACAATGAGACAACTGGGTGAAAGAAGAATATATCATCCTCCTGTGTGTGCACACACATGTGCACACATGCATTTACAAGCTAACAAATAGCTGCCAAGCCATGTTTCAAAAGGACTCCTTTAGGATGAAATAGAGTGCAGACATTTCTAACTTTACCATTTGCTCACAAGAGCCCCACAGCCAAGCCCAGAAGGAAACCATCTCTCATATGTTGTTATAGTACCTTTATACCCTGAATAAAAGCTCATTTGGCCCTCTGTATTCTAAAACAAAGCAACACCACCTCAGAAAAAGAAACGTGTGGGCAGAGACGCATTGCTAGAATCCATCCGAACACCGAAAGAGGAGGAGCTTCATCAAGGTTCTGTCATTCTCATCCTTTATAGGAATGGGGATATTTAGCCTCTATCTTCTATGATAAAGCCACACCCATGACTTCGGAGTAATAATTGCTCTCCCTTCCCAGTCTCCCCAAGTGGGATTACGCCTCTTTCTATTGCTATTTCAGGAAGTCAAAAAGATGTTTCTGCTCACTTCTCAATTCAGCTGATAAACAATCTTCATTTTTGAGTATACTACAAAACTCCCCCAGGAGTCTTATTAGAATACCAATGTGTGTCTCTCGTTTTGTATGCGTATGTATAGCAATATTTATATTCAATAACATTTTTTCTCAAAGTTGAAGTATTCATTCAAGTATACTCATTGAATCAGATTATGTCTTAATTTTGTCCAAATGACTTAGGTAGAACCGTACTGAAATTTCTATTAATAAGTATTCCAGACCATCACCCGCAATTTAGGTTGTGAAACATTACCTAGATTTACCGTAGGAACCTGAGCTGTCTAATTTTCTTGCCATAAATTATTTATTTCGGAGCACACACCACTGATTTCAATGTAATGCAACATTTATTGAGCATCTACTCCGGCCATGACATCGTGCAAGATTAAAAGATGATACAATTTTCAGATGGTGAAGGATTACTTACCATTCCCACAAAATAAGAACTCTGAAATTTCAGTCTGTGTTCTGAGGGTAATTTTCATAATATAGCTATACTTTTTGGTCAATGTTCATGAAGGTACTAGTGGGAATAGAAGTTGTAGTATAGTAAAGGTTTTGATTTTTGTGAAAGGGTGGAAACACGCAGTAAAAACGAGCAATGGGGAAATCTTCAACACCCTCTCAGGACAAATCTATAAAAGATGAGCACTTCCAACAATCACTTCTAAAGCAAACATCATTCCCAGGTTGAAAAATACAAGTACATTAATTTTTAAATTCATCTTAAATAGAAAAAAGTTGCATGTTTGGCCAGGTAGATGCAGTATAAATATCTGTACCTGCTCTATAGGAAGACTCTTGAGATTCTACTTCTTTGCCAGTGGTTGCGATTGCATTTCCTCTGTCTTTACCTCAGCAATCTATCTATACATCAGCTTATTAGCAATTTACCTTTACAGTGTCAATATCCATGTTCATTTAATATTGAAAATACTGAAGCTTTACAGAATGCTATTATTTGTAGGAAATGCACATTTAGCAACAAATTATTTCCTCTGCCATGACATTTACTCAATTAGGGGATTATAGACAGATATGATATAGGCATTTCTGGTTGAATAAATCACAAAAGATTTTAGGAAATTGAAAAAGGTTAAAAGTACTTCTCTGGAGACTTTCTTATTTTCAGAAGTACTACTTAACTATTATATGCCAGGCAATATCTACCCTCATGCAGATATCAATAGAGCCACAGACTGTCTATTGTGTACTCTTTGAACAGTGTGGCATGGCTTTAAAGGCATAGATTTTGGAGTCAGCCAAAGCTGAATTCAAATTAGAAATTGGCCGTGGTAGTGAGGTCATAATTAAGTTGCTTCACTTCTTTCTGTAACACCTAACTTATGCAGGTAACATCTGGACAGTCTTGCAGAAGAAATCTGCATTTTTTAAAAAATAATTTTACTCCAAGAGAATTACAAATTCATCCTGAGGCTAGAGGATATTGCAAAAGAGTTCTTCACTCATCCCCCTCAAGTCTTACTACAACCTACAGAGTCCTTACTAGACTCCGCGTTCCACAGTTCCTTCCCTTTCTGAATTCCCTCCCTCAATTCACCAGTTCTGCCCCAGGACTCAATCCCCAACCGAGTCAAGGCACTGCCCTGCAGAGATGCCCATCCTTAGAGCTCCCTGCTGGAGGACACTTCAAATAAGTTCAATTTCTTCAGTATAGAAATTTCAATTTCTTCAGTATACAAGGGTAACTATTATGTTGCTGCTGTGGGTCACATCTCATAGCCTAACTATGAAGCTTATTTTGCTACTGATGCCTTTGTCTCTTGCTTCTATCTACAAAAAGCCTTTCTTCCAGGGGTCAGGGGACATGCTGGAGGGGGGAAAAAAAAGCTGGCTAGAGAAGCAAAATCCTGTATTGTTATACTTCAATAATCTGCAGCATAGATGAAACAGCAATGCTTTTCTCAGAGGGGTATTGTGAGAATGGTTAAAGAGGATCATTAAGCAGGTGGCGCAGTGAAAATATCGGACAAATAATAGTTATCTTTTGTCATTATCATTGTCCCCAAGTAAGATTCTAGCGCTTCTAGAGTTATCTAGTTTTTGCCCTTTATTTGTCTTTTCATTCATGTTTAATACCTACATTATATTCTGAAAATTTTTCATGATCAGATTAGCGTATAACATGCCGGTGACTGTAGATATATATACAACATGCACATACATGTGCAAACTCAAATACATATGCACATAGATTCAACATTTTTATATTCCTGAATACTAGCTTCAAAAATAAATCTTATAACCATAGTCACTTGTGGGTATTTCCTTTGCAACCAAGAACAAGACACAGAAAATCTATTTTAATTCTGTACACTGTTCCTCCTCCTCCGCCCCATCTTCCTTCTTTCCCACACCCTCAGTCTTCCTGTCAAGAATGGTGGAGTACACACCCTAATCAAAGTAAGACACTGCCGAGGCAGCAAGATACACTGGGAAGATTACAGTGGAGTAAAAATGGCTCCAGAACAGTCCACCGATAAGAGTAAACGCGAGAACAGACATTTTGGACAGATACAAATGAAAGAGAATTCACATAGGGATGTCTCAAGGTCCGTTACCGCTGGGAAAAACCCACAATAGAAGAGATAAAGAGTCTGTTCCTTGTTATCTTTACATTCATATGCACTACTAGTCCCTGCCTAAAGCACATTAAACTGATTAGCTGTTTATTGACATAATAGTTGCAGGCCTGGACACATGTTGGGACACATTAAATCACTTATTAATAGGCATTATTACTTTTTAGCTGTCACAAGTGCTTACAAAGGAAAATCGTCACGATGTTTTTTTCCATTACTTGAGCATTATGACAAATTTCACATTTGTAAAATGATATTTGTGCTGCCTTGAAGCTATTGGAACATTAAATCTACTAATAGCTGCTATGTTCTCTTTTCATAAATTAGAAGGGAAAAAGAAGAAAAATAACAAGTTTCAAGAAAACCACATGCTATTTTAAGTTAAATCAGGAGCTTAACCAAGAAAAGGCAGGTGTTTAGATTTGGTTTTTATTTCTTAGAAAAATAAATGCATGTAAGATTGCAATGTAGTCGTTTCTATAAGTATCCTTATCCTTTCTTGGAATAAGCTACTGGTGTTGCCAGATTTTAATAGTTTATCATTTACAGCAAAACGTAAAGTAGGTCCAATGGGAATTCTCCTATTAGTAAAAAAATGTCCTTAGTGAACTGTTTTACAATTTGAAGGAACATTGTTTACTAGTCTGCCCTGTCTGTAATGCTCTGTCTACAAGATCTTAATCCAAGAAATATATAAAATAACTGAGGAATCTATTTGCTGTCCAGAAATTCATAAAATCAGGATGAAATTTTCATCCGTCTCCTATTAGTGGCCAGTCTCCTCATAATGAGGTTTGGTAAAAGCATATTACCAAAGGGAAAAGAAAATAGTGAAAGTAGTGCCCTGACGTAGATAGGTCCTCAAATAGCATTGGGTTCTTATTACTGGCTGCTCCGCTACCATGAGCAAGACTGCCAGATCGTGTGGCGTAGATTACTTGACACGGTGTCAAGTGCTTACAGGATTCTGGATGACTAAGCATCTTTATTTAACCGCCATGCAGCTAACCCCACATGGGAAAGGGCCTGAAAAGGTTAATGTAAACATTGTCTGTTTCCTTCAAACCACACCAGAAAACCACATCTGGTGGGTCACCTCACCCTGCAGTCAAAGCTCAGAGGACATTTGCTTTGTGAATGTCAGGATAATTTTATGAGAACCAGACACCAGGCAACTGATGTGGGGCTTCAGGGGGAAAAAAGGCAGATTGTTGCATGTGAACTGTTTGGATTATTAAAAGGGGTATGAGTGTGAGGCCAGGACCCACTCTAGTAGTCATTGAAGTTTCCAGACAAATTACACCCATGCTACGCCTAACATCAAATGGCAGAGAAACTCCGCATGAGCTAAAGTCTTGGATTAACCAATTCATTCACATCTGGCGAATTTTGTGATAAGAATAAAGAATACCAGGATGCAACACAAGACTCATATAACAAGAAAGCACTGCCCTTATGTGTTTGCTTAAAATTTCATTTTATGCATATCCTAGTTACTGAGTCAAGTTATGGACACCCATGATGTCCCCCACTCTGTACTCCCCACTACAAAGAATGCTGCGGTGTGTGTCCTTGAATATTTTCACTATGGTGGGAATTTGAGGGGAATATAGATATAGATATATAGATGCATAGATACACACACACATATTCACAGGTCATGAATTATGTGCACGCTAAAATTGCATAAGCGGTGTCAGATTGTTCTTCTGCAAACCTGTCAAAAATATTCTACAATGAAAACATGTCTTTCGTAATAAAGTAAAATAAATATTGTTAAATATAGAAAAAATTTTCTTTCCCCTACCTGCTCCTTCCAGTATTTATTCAATTAAACAACATAGAAGCCTAATCCTTGGCTTTTACTTGACTTTTTCATTTTTCTTTCTAATAGTCACCAATCTTATAGAATCTATAGCATCTACAATAGAGATAGTATTGATAGCAACTTCTACAATTCCCTATAATCCTCCCCATTAACCCATCAGTCCTTTTGCTAATCCACCAGCCTTAATTCCTTCTGTTTTAATTTGATCCTTCATAGTTTGTTGGCATCAGCTGAACCCCACCTCAATACCACTGCGTAGCTTTGTTTCTCAACCTGAAATGTATCTCTTATAATAATATCTGAAACAGCCCTGAGACAAGAAATATGCCACCTCTCTCCTATAGTAATACTGGTTTACAAACATTTTTATAGTACTTTTTACATTTTCTTGCAATTATCTGTTAATATCCCTTTCTCACAAGTCACACATTCCTCAAAGAAGGAATTATATCTTGTTTGTATCCACAGTGCCTGAAAATGGCAACTATTCCATTTTTGAATAGTTTGCTGAATGGGCTTTTATTATTATTCCCTTAGGCTCTTATCTGCTCTTTTCAAATTATAGTTAAATTATCTAACAAAATAATCCTACATTAGGATGTTAATATAAAATTATACTACTTTTAATAAGTTAAAAAATAAGCAAAACTGCACAACATATTTGTTAAGCATTTATATCTGTGTGCTAGAAAATATTAAAGAAAACCAAGGGAATGATGAACATAAACTTCTGGATATAAATTGCTGCTGGGTGAGAAGCCAAGGACAAAATGTGGGAGAAGTGCATGGGTAAATGTAAATTTTTTTAAATATTCAAAATCTTGCACTGCATGTTACATTAGAGGTATTACTTATATTACTAATAAATACTTAAACAACTATAACCAGAGAGTGTGCTGTATGGACCAAAATGTCAGTAAGCTGTGAATCACAAAGCATGATTGTAAAATTCTGTGACCTGGGTCCTAAAAAGAAGGAGAAATAAAGAAAAAAATGTGTGTATATGTGTGTATTTCTGAAATGACTATTTCTTCTTTGAAGAATCTTGGATTTTATAATTTTATGATAGGAGGATTCTAGAGAAACAATGTCTTCATTTAAAAACAAATATGTAATGCTACTGATGTTATGTGATTGTGAGCAAAATCCTATCTGCCTATTACATCACTATAAAATGACTGGTTCTAACGCCAAGGTATCTTTACAGCAGTGAAGTTTATAATTTCATGAACAGATAGCTTTGTGTTATTTTACAGCCAAAGACACTTTCACTATGCCTCAACTCACATCATCCAGGCTGCTGCCTATTATAAACACACAATATACAGGCTCTCTGAGAAGGTATGGAAAGCATGAACGATGATTATTGGAATCCCTACCACAAATAATCAGAACTTGAAATAAGCCCACGTTCTTGACATTGACAAAAAGTTTAATCATTTGCCCTATAAGTAGTAGAAAGGGCTGGAACAAACACAAGAGACCAATGAGACTAAGATATTTCTTATGATACTTCATGAAATAATCTCAACTAAACCATTATCCTTGCCATTTCCTGTTCCCTCCATTTGAACCTCTCCACACTTTTTTTGATGTACCTACCTAGTATGCCTGTTTAGATTCAATTCTCAAATGGCTCCTCAGTTTTTAAGGAGTAGCTGAGCACCTTTTGCTTTAAGTCTATTTTTTATTTCTCAGATGGACTCAAGCCCCTTTCTTTCTACAGTCTGAAAGACCATTGAATTCTCATTTGTTTGTAATCAATTTTATAGCTAGTGTTCTGCATATCTGTTTCCCCTGCATTAAAAGCACATGGTAGAGCTTCAAAAAAACTTTGTTGAATGAATTATTGAATGTTTAAGCAGTTGAACACATACATGGCACAGCACGCAAGGTCCAAATCAAGGGGAGACAGCAAATGGCCAGTTTTTAAGAAAGGCATGTAGTCAGGGAGTGAAGGATGGTGAGTTTCCTGGACTCTTGATAAGGTTCCTCAAGGCTCTCTCTCTCCTGGCCTCTCACCATCGTCTGTTCAAATCTATTTATCTAAGAGTCAAAGAGACGAGGAAATGTTTAATTATGAAAGGCAGCAGGTATAAGGAAAAGTTTACTCCCTAATTCTCTAGTGACTTAAAATAAGACACTCACTGGGTCTCAGTTTTGTTATTTATAAAATTAAATTTTAAACCCACGTTATCTCTGAAGTTCTCCATGTAGACATACAGTGATTCTATGGATAACGAAATTAAATCTGAGACTAAGAGAGAACAAGTAAGTTTGTATTTTTCTGAATCCAGTATAAATGCATCATCTTTTATAATTCATTTTTTCAGATATTTTCAGGAGTCAGGAAGTATAGGAGAAAATCGCCAACTAATCATAATTAACCACTCAATAAAGAATCAAAATAGTTATAATTGCAACTAATTTTATGTGTTAAGACTATTTTGAATAATGTTTTTCCTTTGTGATATGGAGTGCAGAAGAGTAGTATGCTATGAAACATTTTATGACAGATGCCCATTGAAGAGGGTATATAAACATCACCTCTTCTGAACAATAGAAGTCAATTAAATTTCTGAAATACAAGACCATATTGAGACTAATTCTTGACTGGATTTTGTATTTAGAACCTTTTCAATATTCTTCTAATCAGTTAAATAAAAAGCCTTTACAATGATGGCTTGGTGTTCCCTTTTATTTAAGTAAGAAAAAAATTACAAAAAATGACATCTCTGTACTTAAAGTTTTCTAAGTTAAATTTTTTATTAAAAGGCTATGTGATCTAAACAGAACTAGAAATCAAGTTGCTGATGATTAGTATAGAAAGAATACTTAAATATTCAAAGGACAATACAGTATCATTTCCTCCTTGTATAAAATCCCATCTTAGATTGTACTAAATCAACAAAGTACAGTAAGATGCATCCACAAAAACTTATTTGTTTATAATTTAAATATGTACTTATTCAAGTATCCTTCTGAGATAGAAAGATAAACTGAAATGCTTGCTAAGAATTTAATGCCAAATAGGAATAAGGAAAAGATATGAGCTTAGTTCTCACATCTAGCTAACCTGTGGAAAGAAAAGTCTTGTTAAACATAAGGTGCTCAAGATAGGAAAAAAAACATCACAGTGAACCACTGAAAGAGAAGAAGAAAGATCTTAAAAGAAGGCTTATTTTTTTTATAAGAGATTATCTAGCCAAATGCAAAGAAAGCAAAACAAGAGATTGAGTGTGCAACCCATGAGAAATATTGTTTCTGGTAGTAGAGGTGACCTTCTCTGGAGATTTATGAGGAATTATTTCCTGACTCACAGCCCAAATTTCTCTAAAATGTGCTAATCTCCCTTAGGGCACTCTGTTATAACAATACCTCCTCATTCATTCTGCTTTGACTGCAATTCTGCTTTAAATATTAATTTTAGAAGAGGTTTTACTTGCAATTAACCATGTGATTATTTTGTAATCATATTGAATTCCATACTCTGAAATGAATTTAGCATAATCTAGACCTAAAGAGGCAATAAATTTAACACCCACTGAGTTACTAGGAAATCAGTCTAGCACCTTCACTAATTGGAGACACAAATATCAACTGAATAATAGAAAAATTTCTGAAACAGTGAAAGGAAAGCCCCAGACATAAAAATGTGTACACCCTTACGTGCTTATTTAACTAATCAGGCTATCTATTAAATAAAGAAGTTGAAATCCAATTTTAATTCTTCCTATAATTGGTCACAAATCCAGAAAGTGTTTGTGTGGAGTTGAACCAATTAGAAATGTCAGCTGTTGGGGTGAAAGCAAAGCTGCCATCAGTCTGTAAACTCTGGGAAAGGGCAACAGTGTACTTCAATTGGATGCTCAATAATCAAAGACATTTGCATTATGATCCATTAGATACTTCTAAAATTTTTTAGGACATTTGTAGCCCTGGTGAATGTTAACCACTATTCCTCCATTTCCTGGTAGAAAAATGAGATTCTTAACTGTTTACATATTTATTTCTTTTTATTTCAGAGTATCACAGGGGTACAAATATTTTGGTTGCATAATGTACTTTTGTACAGTTTGAGTTGAAGTTGTGAGGATGTCTATTACCTGATAGGGTGCATTGCACCTGACGGGTGTAAATTTACCCATCCCCTTCTAAACCCTCCCGCCTCTTTGATTTCCATTAAGTTTTACTACCATATGTGCATGATCCATAATTCCAATTTGGTAGTGAGTATATGTGGTGTTTGTTTTTCCATTCTTGTAATAGTTCTCTTAGAAGAGTGGCCTCCAGTTCCACCCAGGTTGTTACAAAAGATAACAGTTCACCATTTTTTTTATGGCTGAGTACTACTCCATGGCATATAATAATACATTTTATTAATCTACTTATGCATTGATGGGCACTTGGGTTGTTTCCACATCTTTGCAATTGTGAATTGTGTGGCTGTGAACATTCAAGTGCAAGTGTATTTTTTATAAAATGTCTTTTTTTAATTTGAGTAAATACCAGTAGTGGGATTACTGGATCAAATGGTAGGTCTACTTTTAGTTTTTGAGGTATCTCCATACTAATTTCCATAAAGGTTGTACTAGTTCGCGGCCCCACCAACAGTGTATAAGTGTTCGTTTTTCTCTACATCCATGCCAGCATCTGTTCTTTTGCGACTTTTTGATAAAAGTCCTTCTCACTGGAATGATGTGATATCTCATTGTGGTTTTGATTTGTATTTCCCTGATGATTAGAGATGTTGAGCACTTTTTCATATGTTTATTGGCCATTAGTCTATCTTCTTTTGAAAGTTTCTGTTCATGTCTTTTGCTCACTTTCTTATGGCATTGTTTAATATTTTCTTGATGATTCACTTGAGTTCCTTCTAGCTTCTGGTTATTAGCCTTTTATCAGATGCATAGCATGCAAATATTTTCTCTTATTCTGTAGGTTGTTTATTCACTCTATTCATGGTTTCCTTGGCTATGCAGAAGGGTTTTAATTTAATCAAGTACGATTTATTTATTTTTATTGTCGCTGTGATTGCCATCAGGGTCTTCTTCATAAATTCTTTGTGTAGGCTAATATCTAAAACAGTTTTTCCAAAATTTTCTTCTAGAATTCTTACAATATCATGCCTTAGGTTTAAGTCCATTATCCATCATGAATTAATTTTTGTGAGTGGGGAGAGGTGCAGATCTCATTTCAGCCTTCTGCATGTGGTTATCTAATTTTCCTAGCACCATTTATTGAATACGGATTCTTTTCCCCAGTGTATGTTTTTGTCTCCTTTGTCAAAGATTAGATGGCGATATGATATGGTTTTATATCTGGATTCTCTGTTCTGATCCATTGGTGTATGTCTCTGTTGTTATTCCAGTACTATGCTGTTTTGGTTACCGTAGCCTTATAGTATGGCTTGAAGTATGATTTGAAGTATGATTTGAAGTATGATAAAGTGATGCCTCCTAATTTTTTTTTTTTTTTTTTTTGCTTAAGTTTGCTTTTGCTATTCAGGGTCTTTTCTGGTTCCATGGGTAGAACAGAATGATTTTTTCCTAGATTTGTGAAAAATGATGTTTGTATTATAATGGGGATTGCATTGAATCTGTGAATCACTTCAGTGTCAACATTTTAACAATGTTGATTCTGCCAATCCCTGAGCGTAATATGTTTTTCCATATCAGCTTCTGTGATTTTCTTCTTCAGTGTGTTTCATAGTTCTCCCTGTAGAGCTCTTTCACTTCCTTGGTTAAATATGTTCCTAGGTATTGTATTTTCTTTGTTACTATAGTGAAAGGTATTAAGACTTTGATTTGATTCTCAGCTTATCTGTTGCTGGTGTATAGGAATGCTACTGATTTGTGTGCATTGATTTTTGTAAACTGATACTTTGCTAAATTTATTTACCAATTTCAGGAGTCTTCTGGCACAATCTTTGGGGTTTTCTAGGTATAGATCATACCATCAGCAAAGAGGAATAGTTTGACCTCTTATGCCCCAGTTGGATGCCCTTGATTTCATTCTCTTGTCTGATTGCTCTGGCTAGGATTTCCAGTAGTATGTTGAATAGAAGTGGTGAAAGAAGGTGACCTTGTCTGATTCTGGTTCTAAGCATGAATGCTTTCAATTTTTCCCCATTCAGTATGATGTTGGCTGTGGGTTTGTCATTTATGGCCTTTACATTATTGAGCTTTGTTCTATCAATGTCTATTTTGTTAAGAGTTCTTATCATAAAAGGGTGTGAATTTTGTCAAATGGTTTTTCTGTGACTATTGAGAATATCATATGGTCTTTGTTTTTGATTCTATTTATGTGTTGAATCACACTTACAGATTTGTGTATGTTGAACCATCTTTAGATCTCTAGGATGAAGCCTACATGGCTGTGGTGGGTTTTTTTTAATATACAGCTGAATTCATTTTGCTAGGATTTTATTGAGAATTTTTGCGTCTGTGTTCATAAGGGATACTGGTCTGTAGTTTTCTTTTTTTGTTGAGCCCTTTCCTGGCTTTGGTATCAAGGTGATACTGGTTTTGTAGAATGAGTTGAGGAGGATTCCTTCCTTCTCAATGCTATGAAATAATTTCTGCAGTACAAACAGTTTTTTGCATGTCTGATAAAATTTAGCTATAAAACCATCTGGTCTGGGCCTTGTTTTTGTTGGAAGATTTTTTTTATTGTGCTTCAATTTCTTTACTAGATATTGATCTGCTCAGGAGTTCTATTTTTTCCTGACTGAGCCTAGAATTTGTCCATTTTCTCAAAATTTTCAAGTTTATGTGCATAGAGAATTTTATGGTATTCAGAGATAATATTTTGTTTTTCCATGGTATCAGTTATAATATCTTATTTTTCGTTTCTGATTGAGTTTACTAGGGTCCTTTCTTTTCTGTTTCTGATTAATCTAGCAAGAGGCCTGTTGATTTTGCTTATCTTTTCAAAGAACCAACTTTTGTTTCCTTAATCTTCTGTATAATTCTTTAGGAATAGATTTCATTTAGTTCTGCTCTGACATTAGTTATTTCTTTTCTTCTTCTGGGTTTTGGATTGCTTTGCTCTTCTTGTTCCAATTTCTTGAGATGATTAATTAGATTGTTGATTTGTGATAGCTTTGTCTTTTGGATGTAGGCATATAAGGGTATGAATTTTCCCCTTAAGTTTGCTTTTGCTGAATTCAATACATTTTGATAACTTGTGTTCCCTTTGTCATTTAGTTCAAGGAATGTTTTGATTTCCATTTTAATTTCCTCCTCTACCAAATAGCTATTCACAATATAATGCTTAATTTCCATGACTTTGTGTAGAGTTCTGTTTCTTTTGGAATTCATTTCTAATTTTATTCCACTGAGGTCAGAGAAGACACATGGCATAATTTCTATTTTTTTTTTTTTTGTAATTGGTTAGGACATATTTTGTGGCCTAGCATGTAATTAGTCTCAGAGAATGTTCCATGAGCCAATGAGAAGAACACATATTCAGTGGTTTTGGGATAAAATGTTGTGTAGACATCTGTTATGCAGATTTATTCTAGAGTCTCATTTAAGGCCATTGTTTCTGTGTTTATTTTCTGCTTTGAGAATCTGTCCCCTTCTGTCAGTGAGGTGTTGAAGCCCCCAGCCATTACAGTGGTGCTGTTTATCAGTTTGTTTAAATCCAGTTGGGTTTGCTTTATAAATCTGGATTTACCTGTATTAGATACATAAATATTTAGGA
This sequence comes from Lepilemur ruficaudatus, assembly GCA_963574885.1. Lineage (NCBI taxonomy): Eukaryota > Metazoa > Chordata > Mammalia > Primates > Lepilemuridae > Lepilemur > Lepilemur ruficaudatus. The sequence continues at coordinate 67,592 of CAUYRT010096144.1, forward strand.
TTCTTATGTCTTCTTGTTTAATTATTCCCTTCACCATTATATAATGACCATGCTTGTCTTTCTTTACTTTTGTTGATTTGAAATATATGTCATTTGATATAAGAATGACTACCCCAGCTTTCTTTTGGTTTCCATTTACATGGAATATTGTTTTCCATCCCTTCACCTGGAGTCTGAAAGAGTCCTTGTGTGTTGGATGGTCCTTGTGAGTTAGATTAATTTCCTGGAGACAGCAGATACTTGGCTTGTAGATTTTATCCATTCAGCCAGACTCTGTCTCTTCAGTGGACAGTTCAAGCCATTTACATTTATTGAAAGAGTGATATTTGGGGTGTATTTCTGTTCATATTGCTGTATAGAACTTTATTGCTTTGTTTTGCTCTTGAGCATTGTGATATCTAGGCTTTGATCTTTAAGTTTTGGGTGATTTTACACTGGTGTGTGTCTATTGCACTGATTTGTATATAATGCAGATCTGAGTACTTCCTCCAGGGCAGGTCTAGTTATGATGAATTTCCTCAGTGTTTGCTTGTCTAGGAAAGATTTAATTTCTCCATCAAATGTCAAACTTAGTTTTTCAGGATACAAAATTCTATGCTCGAAATTGTTACATTTAAGAAGATTGAGGATGGGGTCCCATTCCCTTCTGGCTTGTAAAGTTTTCACTGAAAATTCTGCTGTTATCCTGATGAGTTTTCCATTGTAGGTCAATTGTTGCTTACATCTAGCTGCTTGTAGAAGTTTCTCTTTCATTATGATTCTGACCAACTTCATTACTACATGTCTTGGAGATGTCCTATTTGCTATGACTCTTCCCAGAGTTCGATGACCATCTTATATCTGGATGTCTGTACCTGTGGCATTGCTAGGGAAGTTTTCCTCCATAAGTCACCCAAATAGATTTTCCATGGTTTCAGTACTTTCTTCTTCTCCCTCATATGTTTGTTTGCCTCACATAGCCCCATATCTCTCTAAGTGATTGCTCTGCCTTTGTTGGTTCTCTTCTCTCCCTCTTTAAATGATTGGTTAGCTCAAGAGCCTTGTCTTCAAACTCTAATATTCTTTCTTCTTCTTGGCTTACTCTGTTGCTGAAACTTTCTGCTGTGTCTCAAAATCCCTGAATGACTCCTTCATTTCATTAAGTTCTATTATATCCCTCTTAATTTTGTCTACCTCTTTAGTGACTTTTTCATTAATTTCCAAAAATAATTTTGGGGCTTCTTTTTGTTGGTTTTCAACTTTCTCTTCAATTCCATTCATCTTATTTGTCATCCATATTCTGAATTCCATTACTGTCGTTTTGACAGTTTCCTTGTAGTTGGAGTTATCAGTGTTATCAGTGTTCTTTTGCTGGTTTCTTCTCATCTGATTCCTCTTTTCTTGACTCAGGTCTAATAGATTTGTAGGGCTCCTGGTCCTTGCTGGAAACTCTCCTGCTTGGTTAGAGTAAGGGGAGATCAGTAGATGGTGCTCTTCCCCCTACCCCTTGAATGTTGCAGCAGAGGAGGGCTGTGTGCACTAGAAGCCTGTAATGCAGCTGTTCTGATTTGTTCTGTTCACCTGTGATTGCCTCTGCTCAAGCAGTAGCTGGATGCAGTTGTTGTGGGTTCCCAGGCTGTGTAAGTTTGCTTAAACCAGGTCCCACTGTACTGGTAGCTTGTAGCTTGAGGTTCTGGGATCCCTGGCAGGTCATTGGACTTTGGAGCAGTTCTTCTGCAATGAAAGAGGTTTTGGGGTGGGGTTTTGGTGACCCAGTGCTGTGCTGGAGACGAGGGGATAGTGTGTCAGGCCTGACGGGGGTTGTGAAGGCACAGAGTTGGATCCTCAGACTCTGGCATGTGATCCTCAAAGCTGGAACTGCAGAGGAGGCAGAAGAAGAGCTTCTAAGCAGAGTTGAAGATCTAAAAACAGGACTGATATGACCTCAGGGTGGTATTAGGCCCAAGCAGGCAGAAGGCATTTGGGACCTGGAGGGCGTAGTTGGGGCCAAGCAAGTGGCAGGTTGTTTAGCAAACTCAGGGGCCCTGCCGATGCTAAGTCAGGCAGGCAGATGTTGGTTAGGGTGGCCCCAGGACTGCAGAACGCTCCACTCCCCACTTAGGAACTGTTGAAATGGTCGCCCAATGCTTCTCAGGTCAGAACCTGCTGCACCCCAGTCAATTCCCATGCTCAGCTGCCCTTGCACTCTAGAGGAGGAAGCCCTTGGTTTCAAGTCACCTGGTACAGCTCAGGGAAGCCATAAGTCAGTCCACTCCCTCCCCAACCTGGTGCAGACTTGGCATGGTACACCTGAGAGCTCAGTGGCTTTAGCTGTTACCCAATCCCCACCATGCCTGTTGTCTGGTGCCATGGCTCTGCAGAGACTCTAAGCAGGTCCCCAAGCTGACCAGGCATATGTCTATGGGGGTGGTGGGAGCCAAGCTGAAGTTTAGTTCCCACTACACTAGCAGGGCAGGCACAGTGGTCCAATGCTCTATTCTGTTGTTCCCTGTTCATTCCCCGATTTTGTTTTATGTATCACCCCATCACCTTATTTTTTTTCACTCAGAGTGTTCCGCATTGCTTTTCTGTGATTTCACAATGCTGCTTCAGAGAAGAGAGATCCATATGTAGGCAGCTACCTGCACCTTCCACTTCTTTCTTTCTGACAGGCTGCTTCTAGTCCACCATTTTCCAGTGTTTAGATACTTCAATGAAGGAAAACGGTGGACGAGAACTATGGCTTTACCTCCACTATTAATATATGTGTCTGTATACATGCAAACACACACAATAACAAATAGATATATATGTACATAATTCTGCAAAAGAACATCACAAAACTCAAGGTTCAATAGGTCGAATATTTGGATTAAAATTTTATGTGGTCTAAACACCATTTGTAATCAAGTGCCTAGTGAATAGTGGGGGTAACTTTAAGACAATATTTTATTTTATTTAATCATCACACCAATCTTATAACACAGTATCATCTACATTTTAGAGATGAAGAAACTAAAGCTCAGGTAAAATTTTAGTAACTTGTACAAAATGGAATAGGAATTAAGTGATCAAACCAGGACTGAATCCAAGTCTCCCAATTTCGTGTATTTCATGTATTTCTAATATACTGCACAGAAAAAAAAAGACGTACTTTCTATGTTTTTATTTATAACAGAAACAATACTTGTACCTATATAAGTATATATACATCTGTATCATGTATATGATAAGTACATATTATATTAAAAATATAATTCAAAAATTAAAACCACTTATCCCACCCTTTAGCAAAAAGTCTTCCTTGCTGTTTTACTGTATATTCTTTCTGTACAATTTCTTTGGTACTGTATTTAAAGTATCATATTGAATATATTAGATTATTTCTGACTTTATTTTTATTTAATATCTTGCTATATTTTCATGTCAATAAATATGGTTTTGATTATGTTATATTTTTTCTAAACATATGTGGTTTATACTGTTAAATTCAAGAGTCATTTATTTCTCGATGGACACTTTATCTCTTTGTATCATGTGCTTCTTTAATGTAAATATTAAACTCATGCTCATACATGAGCCCCTTTTTGTTAGTTACTTTTTTGGAACAAATTCATAAACTAAAATAACTGGGTCAAAAGATAATAGATACTTACATATTGTCAAATATATATATATATAGTCAAATTCTCTCCAAAAAGTCCTTACAACAATGGTGCCAGTACAAAGTATTATAAATATTGTTATTTTTCATAAAATTTGTATGTTTTAAAAAGTTATTTTGATTACCAATTTACTTTCTACTAATAGGAAAGTTGAATTTTTTCATGATTGTGTTTCAACTGTAATTCTTTTGGAATTCATTATATAATTTTTTGACTAAATGTTTATGATGATATGATTTTTTATTATTATTACTGATTTCCCAGTACTTTCTCTATTTAAGGATATTACAAAATTATTTATTTGTTGGATATTTTACTCATCTTATGGTTTCCATTTTGATTATTCTTGTTATTTTATATGCATTTTTAAAGTTTTAATGGGATCAAACCTATAAATATTTTCTAACTGTTTTCATTATTTTTTGTTCAGTTCACTTCTCTAGAGATTTATTAAGTAATTATCTATATTTGCTTATATATTTTACTCTGATATGGCATAAAATTAGGATCTAAGTAGATGTTCTGATTTGGCAAACACATTAATTTTCCAAAGAGCCAAATTAACCAACATTTGTTGAAAATCCTTTTCTATACCATTTAATATTTACAAATATTTTTAACAAAAAAATACATATTCATTATCAGAAACCTCAAAAATAGAGAAAAATTGTAAAGCACAATTTTATATTCTCTACCTCCCACACCATAATACATATATTGCCCTTAAATATATATTTTAGAGCAAGCTTATTTTATCTGCATTAAATATTATCACATAAAAATACCTTTTAAAATGGTTTCGAGCTTTTGCACTCAAGTTTATAGCTATAATTATAACCATTATTTATACTTGACTCAATTGGCTTAATTGGTTTCAGTATTCTCCATCAGAGGTTTAATGCTATGACTTTACCATTTTTGAATACTTGATTTTGATTTATTGTCAGTTGAATGTGAATTTAATGTCAACTTAAGTCAATGTCAGTGTTTTACGTAGAAAGAGTACTAACATAATGTTCTTGGGAAGAGTAAAGGAGTGATACAATTTATATTTATGTATTATTTACATGTGGAAAAATATTTTGTGGGGCTCTCCTGAAATGAGATTATTTTTTATTCAAAATTGTATTGACTTCTGTGATTTGTATTTGGAGATAAAAAAATGTCATGCTGGTCTGATTTTTATTACTTTTTAAATAAGCTAATTTCTCTGCCTCCATACATTATCAGAGTTTTATATTTAATATTTCTTCATCCCAGAAATGTTTTATTTTCTTATATATGTAATTATGTCTTCTAGATACATAAAATAATATTCTTATTTTACTCTAGGGCTATAAACTATAAATTATAAACTGGATCTTTCACCTGGACAAAATACTGATTTTTCATTTGTATTCTTGAAAAGTTTTTCAAACTTGTCCTCCACATTACTGAGCAAAATTTTTTTTCAATTTTCAAAAAATGACATCCCCAAGATAGTTTTCCTGAGCAATTGAAGCTGAGATTTATTTTTAATCACTTGCTAATAAATGAAATGAAATGTCACTTTACAGATAAACATTTAGCAAAATTAGTTCTTTATTTTTCATCATTACTTTTGGTTAGTAAGTAAACTTTGATCTTGGTAAGAGCAAAAGTGTCTTTCTTGGGTTAAATTTTTCCTTGCCCTATTCACCCTCTGGCTACATCTTGTAGACTAAAATCCTATAAATTTCCATCTTCTGCCTTTCCATTTTCCACATTTTATTCTAATTTCCTAAATCATTTTATTTTATTCTAATAATCTTATCTCTAATAATTTTTCTAATCAATGTTTATTAGGTTTATTTCATGTGTCCTAAAATACTCCTTTTTTCTTCTGTATAACTGTGCTGAAGTAGGATTATTTGAAAAATAGTTTTGTGATTTTTAGGTCTTCATAAATTAATTCAGAAATAAAAGGTCAATTTGGTGGGGCATTGTATTTGTATTGATAATTCTTTTCTCTTAACATTGAGTTGATTGTCTCCAAAGCATTTGCCTTCTACAAAGCCTGATGGGAAATGTTTCAAGACATTCTTGCCACTGCATCTTCTGCTTTCTTGGCAGTTTGTAAAATCTCTTTGTTCTTAAAGTCTTAAGCTTTAAACTCAAAACTTTAAAAATTTTGAAACATGGCAAGTAAAGTTCTGACAGTGGTGTTCATGCAGGCATGCGTGCATGTGTGTGCATGCATGTTTCTACTTAAAAAGACTCTATTGCCTTTATTCTGAGGTAGCATCATGATTAACAAGATTTTTCAACTAGTTTATTCAACTACCCTCTCTCCTGCCAAATGAGCCTATTATGTGTCAGCCACTTGACTAAGTACTTTACATATATAGCCACACTTAATGATCTCAAAATTCTATCACAAAGCTATAATGGCCCATTTCCAATTAGGTATCTGAGTTTCAAAAAAATTAAATAGCAGCATCAGATGGCTAAGAAATGACAGATTTGGGATTAAAATGCATGCATCTCTAACTCTAAAGCCTATTTTTAATACCCTATAGATTTGGTCTTCTCTATTTCCATTAATAACTATGACTGAACTTCTGTATCTCACTTTAAACTTCTAGATTCTCTTGCACTTAACTATGTGTTTCCATAAGTTGTCTTGATTTGAAAGACTGACTCTCTGTGTTGGGGTGTTCATTCTTTTCCATCAATGTTTTCCCTTTACATTGCATTTTCAACTTTAATATTATCTTCCTAATATCACAGCATGTTCCATTTTTATGACATGTTTTCCTTTATCTTCTTTCATTTTATTTTTTGAGAAATGTCAGCTTGTGATGTTTAATTTTATGTGTCAGCTTCACTGGGCCATAAGGTGCCCAGATATCTGGCTAAATTATTTCTGATTATGTCTGTGAGGGTGTTTCTGGAAGATATTAGCGTTTCAGTTGGTGGATTGAGTAAAGCAGATTGCACTCTCCCATGTGAGCAGGCATCATCCAACACTGAGTCAAAGTCTCAAGTTGAAATTGACCGAGTCAAATAAAAAGAAAAAGAAAGATTGAATTCTCTTTCTCTACCTGACTGCTTGAGCTGAAACATCAGTCTTGGACTCGGACTTACATCATTGACACTCTTCTTTCTCAGGTCTTCCAACTTGGACTAGAACTGATCTTATTTGCTTTTCTGGGTCTCCTGATTGCAGACAGCAGATTAGGGGATTTCTCGGCCTCCATAATCACATGAACTAATTCTTTATAATAAATCTCATTCAAGATATATTTAATATATTGATATAACCAATTGGTCTCTTTCTCTGGAGGATCCTGACTAAAGCACAGCTCATACTAAATGTCCTAGAGATGTCGTTTCTGGATCCTTTCTCTCATTTGCTAATAGTACTGCATCTGTTAATTAAACATGTTTTGTTTTGTTTTGAAATTTGTTCCTTGCTTCTCAAGCTTAACTTTGTTGGGTCTTTATTATTCTGCTAATCTTTGTTTCGTTTTATTTCATTTTTGTATTATTATTTTTATTATTGCAAAGCTTTCTAATGTGTGCTAAATATTAGATTAGTAGAATGAATACCATGAATGTTCTTCTACCAATGGAATACACGCTTCTAAGATTTTGAGTATCATTTTTATGAATTACATAATCATAGAAAGGATCATAAATATAAATTCTGAAATACCTGTTATCACTCAGTGAGAGAGGGGAGAGACTCAGACAAAATCAGGGTTCCTGAGTCCCTCTCAAAGGCACTTTCTGCTCCATCATGATCCACACTAAATTCTTTCATATAGAATCACTTTAAAGAGCTTAATTTTTCATCAAAATCAATTCTTTCTGAGAATAACTGTTTTTTTTTTCTGGTACAGTGTAGCAACAGATTACATTTATTTCAAGTGATTAATTTTTTCTTGTATAGGGTCACAGATTTTTATTAATTTAAATGGAGATTATGTTAGTTGATGTAAGACTGAGAAGTGGATGTTAGGGATTAAAGCAAAAGAAAAATAGAACAAGACGTTTTTGTGTTTTCATGTAAAGATATTTTAGGGATTTTTTTTAGTTTAATAAATTGGAAGAATTTGAGTGAAGTTGGTATGCATTATATATGCAAAGAAAATGCCTATTCTTTGAGACCAATATGAATATTTTCAGTAAGAAAGAAAAACTTCAGAGATAAACTGAATCTCTATTTTTCCAAATAGTCAGTTTAAAATTTGTCACAGAAGAATCTTAATAAGTCTTCTTTATGATGATCTCTGGATACTTATATTCCAAATGCATAAGTTAAATTTAAAAATAGTTCAAAAACTAATTTTAAAGGGCTCAATTTTGAAATACATTATTTTTTTATTTCTTTGCTGAAAAAACCCGTAATCTTAAAAAATCAAGTATTTCAAAATCTGGAATTTTTTCCTATTTTAGAATCACATCAAAATTTTCAACTTTCAACTCTGTTTAAATTGGAAAAGGGTCATTTTCCTTATTTTAAAGAAAATATTGTTATATAGAAAAATCTCAAATGTTTTTAAATTTTCCAAATAGTCTCTCAAAATTTTCTCTGATGCATTTGATTAAGTCATATTTTATAATGTCACGATGATCTATACTTGTAAAAATTAAGTATATATGTGGCATGCCTAAGGAGACATAATCTCTCAATGGCAGAATTCTGTAAGGAAAGATGTTAACACATTTATTCGTTTGACAATTTTCTTTTTTTAACTGGGAATCAGAAACTTTGGTTATCAAGAGAATCTGTACAGGTATTTAACCATACCTCAGTAGCTTGTTTCACACTGAATGCTATGAAATCAACAAAAGGATTTGTTCAAAAATCTTAATCATATCTCTCTAATGAAAGTAATGAATTTTTGCCATATAAGCTCATATGCATCAATTACAAATACACTACAATGAATTCTAAAATATGTTTCTAGGTTCTCTTCACTAAGTTTTGTTTGTATCAATATTCTGAATCAATCCAAACCTATGTTTAGCTTTCTGGAATGTTATTACCTCACACTAAGATTTTTATTTCTCATTTCAGATTATTTATTACTATGATCCTAAAGTTCTCAGTTTTTACATATTAATTTGGTCAAAATTAGTGTGTTAAGCATGGAGTTTTATCAAGTGGTCCCTCTACTATGCTAGGTAAAACATTAGCTTCTCACCTTATTACTTTTAACAAAATGACTATACGCAGCTGCAATTTTTTATCGTTCAAATCTGTTCAACATCTTATGTCTATCTCTTTGCTTTCTCTCTGCCAAGATAAGCATCCCATACTCTAAAATGAACGAAGACTTATTTTAAAGTTATCTCTTAGTAGGAAATCTATTTCCTTCTCAAAGTCAGAGCTTAAAATGGATACTACCATTGAACATTACCATAAAGGGTTACCCCATTGGACAGTGCCATAACATTTTCTGTACACCATCCAAGCTTCCTCCCAGAGCTACAACTTTTTAAAAAAGTTTTTCTTTAGCTAACTTGTGCACATGCAAGCAATATTTTGTGGGTTAAAGATACACCAGAGGGCTGTCTGTGTGTGTGTGTGTGTGTGTGTGCATGACTTATTCTCAAATGATTATATGACCAAGTAATCAAATCTTTATTGACTAATCTTTAGCATTCGACATTATACTATCAAATACTTTAAATACCTCTGTAGTATTGAGACATTGAGAATACTAAATACTATTTGTTAAAGTAATAGACACACCTCTACTCAAATAGGAAACATTAATATATAAAATTCAACACATAGTTCTCAAAACTATCCAAAATAACCTTATGGGTTCTCTTGTTTACTTCATTCTGTTTATGACAGATCACAAGTAAGCTATATATTTTCAACATTTTTTCATGGCAAATTAATAGATCCACTGATACAAAAAAGTCTAAAAGCTTCTAATGTTTTTAAAATCTGAACTTGGTATTTATAAGCATTCTTTTACCTAAACAAAATATGTTTAGATATGAAAACCTGATTCAATAGTTCACATGTCTGTAGTCAGGAATACATGTTCCTTTTTTATTTTCAGGTTAATATATAAAATAATCAAATAGCTTTTTTCTTCCAGTTCAAGACTTCAAAAACTTCATACAAATATTCAGAGCACAAAAATGTGATTATAGATAATGTATCTTGACTCAAATAAACCCTCTATCAGGAGCTAGCCAAAGGATATTTCTAATGACTGGCTTTCTTGTGCCATTTTGTCTGTGATTATCAGCAAAGATTTAGGTAATAACTAGCAAATATCCTACCTGCATTTGGAAGTGGGGTAGAAGGCCACTAGGGACTTTTAATCATCTCCTTTAGTAGCAGTCATCCCTATTAAAGTTATGTGGCCAAGAAAAATATCTGACAAACTTGTTTACTACTTAAATACTCTAACCAGTAATAATTAGGCATGTGAAACATCTGTGCTAAATATGAGTTTTACAAAGATAAGTTTTCCACTTTAGAAAATTGTAGATATGTCCCTGTTTCAAATGCACACGTGCAAATTATTATTCTTGCCTGAAACTGACGTACCCTGGGATTCCTGTTTGATTGCTTTAGGAGACTTGCCTGGGCCTACAGATATATTGATTTAGAGAAAATGTAAACAGCATTAATCTGGGTATCAAGAGATTAGAATTCTTGACTCAGGCCTGTCATTGACTTATTTTTTAGGCATTTATTAATCCTATTGTAGCTCAGTTTCTCTATCTGAAAGTGGTGTTAGAAAACAGAATTATATATTTCACACACACACATATATATATAATTCACAGCCTTATAGCAAGGAATGTAAGAGAAAAAAGGTGCTATATTAATGGGAACCATTACATGTAGTAATTCAAGAAATATTAAGATTGCAATATTTAGCATCAAAATTTTGTAAATATTTATTTCTTCCTCCAACAAGTATTTCTAAATTGTGAATGCCTTGAGAATTTAGCAAATCATTTACAAATTTCTGAGGAACAAAGAAGTCATTTTCATCCATCTCTACTGGAATCTTCCAAATATTTTTTGTGTGTGTGTCTGAGAAAAGAAAAACTAACTTATAATTCCTCCCAGAGGTATTCGTGGTTAGGCAGCAGAAGAGCTATATGTTGGAGCATGGTGCAATCGAAAGTTAATTATATTCATGTTCTTATTTGCATAGTTTTTCTCCTGTTCAATGTCATCCAGGAACTACTAAGCATAAAAGAATCAGCATAACTTCTGGCAACTGTGTTTTACAATCGCCCCTTTGCTCTCAACAACATTGTCTTAATCAAAGGTTGGCACTCTATGGCCCAAGGGCCAGATTTTATTCACCACCCTATCTGTTTTTGTAAATTTAAGAGTTTCTGTAACATAGCCAAGTCCATTCCTTTAAGTATTATCTATGGTCACTTTCATGCTGTAACACAGAGTTCAATGCTGTACAGACTGCAAATCCCAAAATATTTACTACTGGCCCTGTTCAAATAAAATTTGTTGATGCTTGGTCTGAAACATCTCTTTTCCTATAATTTTATAAAGCTATGGAGAGGCATCATATTATAGGGGGGGGAAATACAGATTTAGTCTCAGAATCTCTTCTGCATGCCCCAAACGTCAATTTCTTCACATATAAAAGAATGACAAGTTAGCATGTCCTTCCCATAAGTATCAAAGAACTTTACAATCTAGGAAGTTGTCTGTTGCATCTCTTGGACATGGGGTACCAAGATATTTAGTCCCCAATAAGCTCTTCCCCAGCCCGTGAGTTATACATAACTGGGAGTTGCAGCATTATGCTTGTCTCTCTACCACAGACTGCTACACAGGAATCCTGAAGTATTAATATTTTATATGGAAAAGAAAATGATCAGGTAATAAAGTTCTACTTCATGAGCTATATACCATCTGTAGAGACTGTAAAATCTTTTAAGCATGAGTCATATAGTGTCACTCCTCTCTGCTCAACACTGCACAGCTCCTTACTTCACTTAAAGTAAAAGCCTTAGAATGCCTACAAGGTTGTACATAACAAGACCCAGCCTCACCTGCGTTCTCTCATCTGCGCTACTCTCCCCGTCATTGCTCCAATGCACTCACTCGACTCCAAGCAGTTCCTGAATCACTCAGTGTGCTTGGAACTTGAAGCTTCCACATCTTGGCATGGCTGCCTCCCTAACCTGCTTCAGGTTTTTGCTCAGATACCACCTTTGATCAATGCCTTTGTTGACTACACTAAAATTGAAACCCATTTTTCCTAATATAGTCTCCAAATCACTCCTTCCTTATTCTATTTTTCTGTGTATAGTACCTATCCCCATCTAGCATACTATACAGTAGTATATGTTTCCTGTTTGTTGCTTTCTTTTTAAGCTTCACAAGGGCATATATTTGGCCCGTGTTGCTCTCTGATGTATCCCAAGCAACTAGAAGAGTGCTGGAACACAGTAGAGGGTCTTCCAAAACATTTAATGAATGAATGAATGAATGGATAGAGTGAAATCTCAAGATAACAATGAATGCTTATGAATACTTAATATTTGCCAACTCCTTTGCATATGTCTGAGAGTATATATGTGAATAAGGCACAATGTCTGCCCTTAACAAACACACAGCCTCAGGAGAAACAAACAGCTAACACAGTAGTCCCTAATTTGAGTGGGTCTTAAATGTAAATAAGCAACTGAAAACAAAACATGCCACTATGAACCTTCTCTAGTAAATAAGCTCTGACCCTCTCCTGTTTCACAGACCCACACCCTTGCAGGCTTTCTCCTCCTTCCATTTCTTCTCTCTTTTTTACAGAGTTGTCAAATTTTTATTCTTTCAGTCCTTTTCTTATTTCTTAATGTCTTCTACTTTCATGTTATTTTAAATATTTAAAAAATTCCTTTTACTATAATAAATTGTTCTTACAGTGAATATATACTTATTCCCTCAACTTTATTCCTGTCACTACTTATTATACTGTTATATGTATTTGCTTAATTTAATATTTTCATATTTTTATGTTTTCTCTAAGCCCTACTTAATTTGTCAAGCTTTGACAATTGTCTGACATCTTCCATTAACTTTCAGATTTTGTAGATTTACATTTTCTATCTCTATTATACTTTTTAGTGTTTCCCTTCATGACATGGCTTTATCAACAGTATATTCTTTTACTCTCTAGTTCTGGTTTTCATTTTTGATTTAAATGTTTTAGCTTGAATTATGATTTTTTTTTAAAAAGCTTACATGAGTTACATTTGAATTCTAATTACTTTACCTATATGGGACTCCAGTTACTCAAGGTACTTTTACTAATTTTTTTACTAATTTCACTAAAATTAGTAAAATTTTACTAATACTTACCACAAAAGGTATATCTAAAAATCAAGAAAAATACTGTATGTAAAAAAGTTTATCACACTGTCAGACATATTAAAATAGCTCTGCATGAGAGAAAGCCTTTTGGGATACTCAAAGTTTTCAAATACCAGAGGCCAGCAGGAGAGCTGAGAGAATCCATTCTAAAGCATTACAGGAGTATAATGCTACCACCCTCAATTTGGGGGAAAAGATGGTGTTGCATCAGGAAAGACAGAGGTTTTTCAAGGCAGAGAAAACTTGAGATAAGAATGGAGAGCAAATGTAACTCCCCAGTACGATGGCCCAGAAAGCTGGCACTAATCCGTAAAGAGAGATATGATATAATTTGATGAACTGGCAGATAATCTGTAAAGCACTAAGAAGCCTCCTGAATCTCACCAGAACTCAGATCCCTTGTTCTACAGAAGGAAAAGCCCTGATCAGAATCTCAAATTAATTTAATTCAGTGGGACACTAAAGCTGCAGCAATGCCTATACCCGGCGCAACTGCATATCGAATTGACTCATCCTCCAACTCTAGCAGAATGAAAGAAAATGCCATAACATTTTCTGGAGGTAAATATACATAATTCAATCCCTACGGCTAAAGAAGTGACTAACAGTCGAAAGAGTAAATAGTCAAAAGAAGAAACATAGATGGCTTGATGAGGTAATTATCTGCCAATATTTGTTAGGTAATAAAGAAACCAAAGTATCTATAGGAAATAGCAGACAACATTCACGATGAGATATTGAAAACACATAAAAAAATCAAATGAAATTATAGACATAAAAATATTGTCAGAAATGAATCTGTTAGATTTAACAACAGATTGAGCAGAGCAGAATAAAGTATCAATATATTTGAAGACTGATTGATAGAATACATATAAACCCCTCAAAAAAAAGAGAGAAAAATAAATTAAAATAAAAACAAGAGAAAAAAGAGTCTGTGATCTGTGGGAAAATACCAATTTGTCTCTTATATGTACATTTGTAATCCTGAAGGAAAGAACAGAGATCATTGGTTAGAAGAAATACATAAAAATAAAATAGCTGAGAACTTTCAAAGATGAATGAAATATTTCAACTCACAAATCCAAGACTCTCATCTAACACCTCAACTTGACTAAAACAACAAAAATCACTAGGCCCATCATCGTCAATCTGCTAAAAACTAAAGATGAAGAACTAGTTTTAAAAGCAGATGGAGAGAAAAAAAAGACACATTAAATACAGGAGGAGGGGTCCTTCAACATCTTTACAGTGCTGAAAGAAAATAAAGTGTGAACCTAGGATTCTATACCAAGTGAAAATATCTTCCCCAAATAAAGATGAAATAAAGACATTTTTGAACTGACAAAAAGTGAGAGAATATTTCCTCAAGAGACCTGCAGGACTAGAAGTTCTTCAGCTTGAAGGAAAACAATACTAGAGGGAATCCTAGATATCGTCTCTTAAGAAAAGCATGAATATAATTAGAAAGGATAAATATATAGAAAAATATTGTACATATATGAAATGTTATATAGATAGATATTTAATTTTTTTAAAATGACTGTGAACTGTTACAAATAAAATAATACTTCCCAACAATGTATTGTGGAATTTATAGCATATGTAAAATAAGAAGAGATATTCTGCTATAAATCCTTATACTATTTGTAAAGTAGTATGATATTACTTGAGAGGAAACTTAAAACTGTACATCACTAGAGAAACACTAATATATAACATAAGATGATACAACTAAAAAGTCAAAATAGGAGATAAATACTAAAAAATAAGCACTTTACACCAAAAAAAAGTCAAGAGAGGAAGCACAGAGACAAAAGAACGTGGGATAAATATAAAACACATAGAATTATAAAAGAATTAATCTACTGTAATAGACTAAACATAAGTCACAAATTGCCATACTCATTAAAAAGCAAGACCCAACCCACTAAATATAAAGGCAGAGACCAGTTTAAAATAAACATATTGAGAAAAAGATATACCAACTTCTAGTTTCATTTCCAACAGAGAAGGAGCTTAGAAGTCAGCAGTCCCATTCTTAAAGAATAAGCTGAAAAAACTGAAAATCAATTATTTTTCTTGGACTCTTCAGCTCACTGAGGTGGCAATGCAAACACATCCCAAAATGTGGAAAATTGGGATCATTTGGAGAGACACAGCCAAGATTGTCTTACCTGCGGCAGAAAATACTGGAGCCATAAACTGACTGGAACACTGAAATGCTACTACTACTAACTACTGTCAGCTGAGTGTGGAGATGGAGCATGAGATTGTGACAAAGTGAGAAAGTGCACAAACAAACAAACAACAAAAACACAATAAAGGGGGTACTTCAAAGGAAAATAGAAGCCAGGTGAAAGAGATCTGAATGCCAAAGCTGAAACAATTTGAGCAACAAAATATTAATAATTAAAGTAGTATAAAATAAATACTCAGGAATCCTTACTGATGTAAATAAATGATGGTATAAATACATAAATCAGGGAGAAGAGATAAATCTCCCATGCTGAAAATTCCTAACAATTTATAAAGATACTCTGCCCTAAAGGAGGTAGAGATTATTTCCCCCCTCCTTAAATGTGGGCTGCACATAGTGACTTTGTTCCAAAGAGTATAGCATGGAAAGGGTGAGGAAGGAAGAAAAAAAAGAAATTTTACAGTGGAGAAACCCAACAAATACCATCTCAAGCATGTGATTAAGGCCAACATCAACAGTAATAAATTCTGTTTAAGAGTATGTACTTCTGATTTAATGTAATAAAAATGACACATTTCTTCTGCAATCTTCCTACCAAAAACCCATAACTTCAGCCTGATCATGAGTAAAACTTCAGATAAAGCCCAACTAAGGACATTCTACAAAATAACTCCCCAGTAAACCTTCAAACTGTCAAGGTCATCAAAAATAAGAAAATTCTGAGAAACCATTGCAATCAAGATATGCCTAAGGAGACATAACTACTACATGCAACGTGGGGCTGCAGCTGGGATTCTGGAACAGAAAAGGGTTATTGAGAAAAAACTAAGAAAAATTAAAAGAAGTATAGACTGTAGTTCATAATAATGTATCCACATGAGTTTATTAATTAAAACAAATGTACCATACCAATGTTAAGATAATAATAGGAGAAACTGGGTAAGGGTTATATGGAAACTCTGTAATGTCTTCTCAATTTTCCTGTAAATCTAAATCTATTCTAAAATAAAAGAAGATTGTATTTAAAACAAAAAGAACCAGGAGATAGTAGATTTCAGAATGCCCTCATAAAGTTGGAGTGAGAACATGGCCGTTAGGAAAGAGAAGACCAAATTCACAGGCCAAATGAATAAAGGAGGTAGCTGAGGTGAGGTCCATAGACACATTTTTCCTTCAGTTTCCCAAACTAAAGGTGATATAGGAACTATTTTTCATTTTACACTAGAAGTATTAATCAAAGTTGAAGCGGGAAAAAGAATGGTTAACACTTATGCTACCTAGGAGAGTTTGTCAAATCAAACTGAAACATTGAAATTTTCTACCCATGACTTGTCTATTATAATTATCATGAAGTTGGTATTCTTCATGGTGTCTAGCAAACCAGCTGATATGCCTGTGAAATGGTAGGTGACCTGCACAGAAATAGACAATAATTGTTGGGAAAAATAAACTAGGGAGGTAGTATCACAGGAAGGATACAACCTGGAAGGAGCCTTGAAGGAGAAATCCTAAACCTTCTGGCAGATGGTGAAGAAAAACTTTGTCTCCTAAATGTTCTCCTAGAACACCTTTCTTTTGTTTCAAAGACCATGAGCCATATTTTCATAAAACCTCAATGAGGATACATACATATGTAGCCCAGATCAAATTCTATTATGATAAAACATAACCAAAATGTATGAAAGACAAAACACTTTCAGAATTCCAATATAATAAAATAAAATTTTAAAAAAAGAGAATATAGACCATACAAAACTGAAATATAAGAAGAATAGCATGACAAAAGTCAATAAAAATAAAACCATCAAAACAAAGTGCATACAAGATATAAAGTAGAATATTTCCTAATAAGAGTATCAATTCACAAAGATGTTAAAATTTTAAATTTTATGCACCTAATAAAAGTACTTTAAAATATACATTGCAAAAATTTACAAAACTAAAGGAAGAATTACACAAATCCATAATCATAGTTGCAGAGATTGACAACCCTCTTTCAGTATCAGGTAGACTATTAGACAAAAATAATTAATAAAGATGAAGTGATAAACACTATCAATCAATGTGGCATAATTTACATTTAAAGAACATGACATACAACAACTACAGAATATACACTCTTTTCAAGTTCCCACAGAACATTCAACAGGATATCCCTCATGCTAGCCTATAAAACAAATCTTGATAAATATCAAAGAACTGAAATAAAATTGAGTATGTTATCTGATTATAATGGAATTAAACTGGAAATGTATAAGAATAACATACATAAAAGAATACCCAGATAGTAGAAAGTAAGAAACAAAGAACAAAGGAAGAGGAGGAGAAAAGAAGAGAGGAAGGAAGGAAGGAAGGAAGGAAGGAAGGAAGGAAGGAAGGAAGGAAGGAAGGGAGGAAGGAAGGAAGGAAGGAAGGAAGGAAGGAAGGAAGGAAGGAAGGAAGGAAGGAAATCAGAAGGCAAGTTGGAAAGCATTTCAAAATAGATAATGAAACAAAATATAATCAAAATATATAGAATGAAGCTAAAGCAGTGCTTAGAGGTAAGTATACAGATTTAGAAACTTATATTTTTATTTTCTTCTCTTCTCATCTCTGTAGACTATAGAAAAGGAGAGAAAAGAGAGAGATAAGGAGAAGAGAGAGGGTTCTCATATCTGCATTCCTTCTCAGCAAAATTATTTAAGAATTCTCTTTGAGCTTAGAGTGTGTGTGAGTGTGTGTGTGTGTGTTTCTATCCCCCTCTTTTAGTGTGATTAAATGGGCTAGGGTCATAAAGGATGTTTTATCTATTTAGTATTTTTATGAAATATTTCAAACATTTGTATAAAAATTAAAAAATAAAATAATGGACATTCAGTGTTTATTTTAGCCATATACTCGCAAACCTTTAGAAAATTCTTAACAAGATTCCATATTCATTTAGATTATTTTTTTAAAAAAACTAAAAAGTACAATTATCATCAAATATTGTTGTATACTCTTTTCCAATTCCATTCCTCTAACTCTTGTGCATGCAGAATTAACTAATATTAGC
This sequence comes from Lepilemur ruficaudatus, assembly GCA_963574885.1. Classification (NCBI taxonomy): domain Eukaryota; kingdom Metazoa; phylum Chordata; class Mammalia; order Primates; family Lepilemuridae; genus Lepilemur; species Lepilemur ruficaudatus. The sequence continues at coordinate 85,816 of CAUYRT010096144.1, forward strand.
ATTTATCAGACCCCTTTATGCTTGTTTTTCATTACATATTTATGAATCCATCAATATTTTTAAATATTGGATTTTAAACTTCATGTAAATGATTTTATTAAATATGTCCTTCTGAAGTGTACAATTTTTGTTCAAAATATTGTTCTCAGATTTAATATATTTGTAGAAGTAGCTATAATTTATTCATTTTTACTCTTCTGTAGCATAAATTGGAGGGGATGAAAATACCAACATTTTATCCATTTTATTACTGATGAAATCTCAGGTTCCTGCAATGTATTTTTTTCAATTACAAACGATGTTACAGTAGAATTTCTTATCCATGCTTTCCACTACACACGTGTGATTTTTCTCCTAAGAATATACCTGGATCATATTATGTTAATATACATCTGCACCTGAAATTGCTGACCTGGGTCAAGAATAGGACCCAGTATGGAAGACTACACATCAAAAGAGAGAGCGATTGTTTTAGGAACAAATTACAAATTTCCTATTTTAAATTCAGATCTGAGTTATCATGGGAAATTTTCTCAAGGAAAGAAGAGAGTGCAATATCTCCACACCTTTGTTTTTCATCTTAAGAAGGTGAGAAAATTATCATAGAGAGACTTGATTCCCTGAAGATGAATATATAGCAGAAGATAATAAAGGCCCAAATCTGAATAACATTTCTATAAACTCACATAGCCCATTTGGTTATTTTACTTCTTTTATTAGTTGCCTGATTTTAAAATTCTTATTTTCATCATATCTTGAAAATCAGAAGAAGCAAGATTCAGCCCATATTACCAGATGACAAAATTCTAGTGGATACAAATAGTGTTTCTCCTTCTAACGGGGCATGCATTCTCCTGTTTGCCACAATCGCCACTACTACTGTTGGTTTCTTTTATATTGAACCAAAATGTCACTTGCCAATTTTCATCCCAGTTTCTGGATTTTTTTTCCCATTATGATCAAGTTAAAAAAGAGTCAAGCCGGGCGCGGTGGCTCACGCCTGTAATCCTAGCACTCTGGGAGGCTGAGGCCGGCGGATCGCTCAAGGTCGAAGTTGGAAACCAGCCTGAGCAAGAATGAGACCCCGTCTCTACTATAAATAGAAAGAAAGAAATTAATTGGCCAACTAAAGATATATATAGAAAAAATGAGCCGGGCATGGTGGCACATGCTTGTAGTCCCAGCTACTTGGGAGGCTGAGGCAGAAGGATCGCTTGAGCCCAGGAGTTTGAGGTTGCTGTGAGCTAAGCTGACGCCACGGCACTCACTCTAGCCCGGGCAACAGAGCGAGACTCTGTGTCAAAAAAAAAAAAAAAAAAAAAAACAAAGGAAATGAAATGCATGTAGTCTGCTCAGAAGGCCATGAGGTCCCATCCAGCTGCAGTGACGTGGGAGGTTTGGGAGGGAGCAGTGACAGGTTGATAGTTGGGGGAGCCAGAATATAAGTCAAGGGTTGACTTATTTTCAGTTTTATTCAAAAAAATTAAATAATTCCAACCTCCCAGCATAAATAATCCAGCCTCGCACAATGAAACTATTGTTGGAGGTGCCTCTATTATAAAAGCTTCAGAGCAGAATACAGCAATTACTCTCTACTAAGGTTGAGTCAGGCAGACCCTGCTCTATTTCTTATGACTTACAAGTTATGTGATATCAGGCAAATTACTTAAACTTGCTGAACCTCATTTTCTTTATCTATAAAATGGGGATTGTATTACCTATTTCAAAAGCATGTTGTAAAGATCAAATTAAATTATATGATGCATATAAAGTTCACAACCCAGTATCTAAAACACATTCAGTAAATGCTGGCTTCTATTGTGTCTATGATTATTATTCCCTCTTGGTGATTCTGGAAAAGCTACCTAACTTCCTGAAGCTTCATATACCCACTTCCTCAGGCTATTATCAAAATCAAGTGATATAACACTGAGCATCATTAGGTGCTTAATAAATTATGGCTATTTCCATTATTGTATTACAATTTCTTTACCATTATTGTTTCTCTGCTATCTCACTTGATATGTAAGGACATAACATGCATTCAATAAATATTTTTTGAAAAATAATTTTATATTATTGAGTGACTTCTGTATAAAAGTCACTGTGCTGGAGGTTATTGAATTACACTGATAAATTACAGCAGTTGTTGGGAAACTATGTCATGGGCCAAATCTGGCCTAATGCCCTTTTTTGTAAATACAAGTTTATTAGAACACAACCACACCACATGTATGGTCTATGACTGGTTTTCATCTATAACAGCAGAGTTGAGCAGCTGTGACAGCCTATATAGTTTGCAAAACCTAAAGAATGTATTATACAGCCATTTACAGAAAATGTTTGCTGACCCCTAAGTTAGAGTATTAGTATCCTTGATAAATATTTGATCTAGCAAACTGTACCAAGAAGAGACAAAAATATCCAAGTCAGAATATACATTTCATTAAGGCAGTATATACAGATTTCATAGGAGGAGGCAACTAATTCAGTGGAAGTATTGAGACCTACCTTTTATTAAAGCTAAGGTTTATTAAAGAAATTTATTTGGTTATTTATTCACTTAATAAGAATCCACTAATAGCCTCCCAAATACCAGGAACTGTTCTCAGTACCTTGAATTTGGCCATAAAAGAATAAACCAAGACCTGACTTTCATGGAGCTTACATGCTAGTGTGGCAGGCAGTATACAATTAAACAAATAACTACATAATATAATGGCAGGTGCATTAAAGAAAAAGAAGCAAAATAAAGGGATAGAGAACAGTGGATATAGTGGGTACTCTTAAGATCATTAGGTAAAACTCCTTTGAAGAAGTGATATTTTAGCAGCTACCTAGGGTGATAATCTGGGGGAAGAACTTTCCAGGCAGGACAGCAGGTGCAAAGACTGTCCCTGAGGACTGTCCCTGATATGAGAGAAAACCTACTCACTGGTACTTACCATGCTATGCCATTGCTTAAGGGCTTTAAGTGTTAAGACATACATTATATAATTTAATTCTCCTAATAATTTTATGACATAAGTAATATTATCATCCTAATTTTACAAATATAGAATTTAGGTCTAGAGAGTTTAAGTAACTAACCCAAGGTCAGAGAACCTTTAAATGGCTGCACTTGAACCCAGGTCTATCTGATTACAAAGTTCATGTTCTACATCACTGCATTATACTGCCTCGAAGGGGATTTAGAAATTTAACAGATGCAGGCATGATTTCCAGATGCAGAGAGAGAACGTACAAAGGCATGTAATTCTGACATGGGGTGTGTTTGGATAACAGCAGATTTTCTCATTTGGCTTTAATGTGGACTTTATGTGGGACATTAAACAAGATAAAGCTCATAAAATAGGTTGGGAACACATTGTGGAGGGCCACAAATCCTAGGCAGAAGAGTGTTTTCTCAATTCACTTGGTAAAGGGAAGTCATTCAAGAATCTGAGGTAGTGAAATAAGTGGAGCAGTGCTTTGAGAAGATCAGTCTGGCAACACCGAGTGTGAAGGATTTGTTCAAGGAAGGCTGGAAGCAGTGGAACTAACTCAGTATTTATTGCATTAGACCAAACAAGCTACAATGAGGAATTAAACTGCAGTGATTGCTTTAGGAACGGACAGAAGAGGAGTTATATAAGTTGAACTGCAGAGGCAGAATCTATGTAATGTGACAACTGACTGATATGAGGAAGAGGAAGAATTCAAAGATGACTGTAAGATTTTAAATCTGAAAGCATGATGTAGCCATGAACAGAAACAACGAAGAGGAACTTGGGAATAAGAGGAGGAACTTAAGTTAGAGTATGTGACAGTGACTCTCTGGAAGAGGGAGAGGTTGGTCAATGACCTATGAGAGGGGACTAGAGGTGTGACCAGAAAGTTGTCTATGAAGAAGTGAGAGATGACACTAGATAAGATGATAGGATCATTGAAGCAGGAGTGTGAAATAAAAACAAAAGGGGGAAAGAGAAACTGCACTCTGGGCTGTAAGATAATAATAATGGCTAACACTAACCAATTGTTTACTATGTTCTAGGCATGAGTCTAAGTGCTTTACATATGTCCACCCATGGGCAATGAATTGGCTTGGAAAGTAAGAAAAATAGAGTACCAAGAAGGGAGAACTATTTCTAGAAATACCTCCTGATCTGGCTGGTGGGTGATGGAGAGTGACAAGGGGGTGGGCGGTATGGCTGCCCATCCACAGCTCTGAGACCCCAACACATTCCATCCCTATCCTATGCTCAAACTAGAGCAGTTCTACTTCCATGTTCCATGCAAGATCTCATTAGGGAAAAACAATGGGGCTCTATTGCTAAATGCTCTGAAGTCCATCAGCTTAGTATTCGAGGAAGGAATGACCTCATGGGCATTCTAGGTTGGAAGACATTAGGGGTCTCTTTGAAAACCATACTGTGCATTTTTTCATGTTTGTTGGCCATTTGTGTATCTTCTTTTCAAAAAGTTCCGTTCTTTTGCCCACATTTTAATGAGGCCATTTGGTTTTTTCTTACTGGTTTGTTTAAGTTCTTCGCAGATTCTGGATATTAACACTTTATTGAATTTGTAGATTGTGAATATTTTTTCCCATTCTGTAAGTTGTCCATTTGCTCTGTTGATTATTACCTTAGCTGTGCAGGAGCTTTTTAATTTAATCAAGTCCATTTATTTATTTATTTTTGTTGTTGCTGTAATTGCCATTGGGGTCCCTAGTCATAAATTCTTTGCCTAGGTTGATATCTAGAAGAGTTTTCCCAACACTTCGTGCACATATAGTAGTAAAATTCTTCTGAAATTCCTGTGGTTTCATGCCTTGCATTTAAGTCTTTTATCCATCTTGAATTAATTTTTGTATATGGTGAGAGATAGGGGTCCCCTTTCATTCTTCTGCACATGGCTCTCCAATTTTCCCAACACCATTTATTGAATAGGGCTTCTTTTCCCCAGTGTATAATATGTTGTTGTCTGATTCTTCAAAAACCAGTTGGCTGTAGGTAGACAGTGTTATATCTGGGTTGTCTATTCTGTTCCATTAGTCTATGTCTCTGGGTTTTGTAACAATACTATGCTGTTTTAGCTACTGTAGGCTTGTAGCATAGTTTGAAGTCTGATAATGTGATGTCTCCAGCTTTGTGGTTAACATTACTAATCATCAGGTAAACACAAGTTAAAATCACAATGAGATATCACCTTACTCCTGTTAGAATGGCTTTTATTAAAAAGCCCAAAAAATAGATGCTGGCACAGATGCAGGGAGAAAGGAACACTTATACACTGCTAGTGGGACTTAAAACTAGTACACCCCTATGGAAAACAGTATGGAGATTTCTCAAAGAACTAAAAGTAGACCTACTATTAGATCTAGCAGTCCCACTAGTGGGTATTTACCCAAAAGAAAAGAAGTCATTTTATCAAAAATATACCTGCATTACAATGTTTATTGCAACACAATTCACAATTGCAATGATCTGGAATCAACCCAAGTGCCCATCAATTCATAAATGGATTAACCAAATGTGGCATATGTATAACATGGAGTATACTCAGTCATAAAAAAGGATGAATTCATGCCTTTTGCAGCAGTTTGGTAGGAAATTGGAGACCATTATCCTAAGTGAGGTATCACAAGAATGGAAAAACAACAACCACATGTACTCTCTGATTAATTGGAACTAACCAATGGGCACACAAGTGCACAGAGGGAAATAAAAGTCTTTGGAAATCAACCAGGGGGAAGGAAGGGGTAAAAACTCACCTAAAGGGTACAATGAGCACTATTCAGATGATGAACACATTTATAGCCCTGATTCAAACCGTGTAACAAAAACATTTGTACGTTCTTAATATTTTGAAATATAATATAGTATAACCATATTGTGTCAGCCTTCTCCCAAGGACAACTTGGTCTATGGGAAACTCATGCACCCTTGTGCTACTGGGGTGGAAATGCAGCTGGTTAACTCCCAGTGCAGCCTTCCTTCTCCTACAACATTCTTACTCTTCTCTAACCTCTTCCTCTTACAGAGACTAGAAGTGAAAGATTTTTGAAGTTGTCTGAACTAGTCTTATGATCTTTTAGCATTTCCTGATTAGGTGGACTAGCTCTTTGGTCTAGGACATAAGATAACTAGGTACCTTTGTATTGTTCTCAATCTTTGGGCTGAAATAGAGACAAAAAGCATTCCATTTTATCATTGTGTCAGATATAAAAACATTGTAAACACTGGTAACCATTTGGTGGCACACTTTGCAAGGCATGTGGCCTTCCGGTTAAAGAGTACTCTTCTGCTGACCTGGCAAGTCTCTCTAGAAACATCCATTTGTATTTTGATGTCTTTTGCAACACCTTTGCCTCACACTTATTTTGTCTCCTTTTCCCCAATAACTTCTATTTTTATATGACCTTCACCTTTCTTAGATCTTAGCATCACTAATAGTTCCTGACCTACAGATGACAAATATTTTTAATAACCCCAAACCCATTCCACTATTTACAGCATCAACTAAAGGACTTGCCTCCTTTGTACACTGTAAAAATTAAAGTAATTGGAAAAGACTGTCCATAAGCTCCCACCACTACATCTATCTACATCTGTGCCCAGATGCTCTGCCGTTCTTTCTGTTCTTAGAGATGAATTGTTAATGCTCCTCTTAAGACAATCACCACCAGCACTCCCCGCCAGGCACACACATACAAACTCAGTCACACTTGTGCTTGAGATCTGGTCCTTCACCCACTCAAGGATATCCCTATAGCCAATATCAACCATATTTCTATTTCTTTCAGCATTACAGACACAGTATCAAATCTGTCATCTTAAAAAAAAACTAACAAAAAAACCTTTCTGATCTCATATTCCTTTCTAGCTACAATTCCGTTTCTTTGTTTTCTTTCCAATGGAACTCTTCAAAAGTTGTCTACATTCATTGGCCGTTCTTCCCTTCCCATTCTGCCTTGACATCAGGGTTTGTCTTCTCCATTCCACTGGAAGAGCCCTATTGAATTACCAAAGACCTCCAAGTTGCTAAGTTCCTAGGTAAGTTATGAGCCCTTGTCTTACTCCATCCATCTGCACCATCAGTCCTCCTAAAGGGAAGAAAATGAAAGGAAATTTCTACCAATGGCTTCTCATGCCCCTCTTCCTGGGCTGTCCTCTTACCTCATTGGCCACTCCTACTCACTTCCATCCCTGGCTCTGTTTTTGTTTTTGTTGTTGTTTTTGCTTTATCTCCCTGGTCTTAAATGATGAAAGGTCCCAGGCTCTTTCCTTAAACTTCTTTTCTATATACATTCACCTTCTATCTGATCAAAATAAATCTCAGGGCTATGAACCTAAACTGATAACTCCCAACATTACACCTCTTGCCTGGCTCCCTCCCCTGAACAACAGATTCATATATTCAACCACCTACTTTACATGTCAACTAGGATATCTAACAAGTGTCTCAAACTCAATGTGTTCAAAACAGAAATACTGATTTTTCTACAAGACCTGCTCCTCCTCCAATCATACCAATTTTAGTAAATGTAACAGTATCCTCCCAATTAGCTCAGACTAAAAAACGCTGTAATCATCCCTGACCCATCCCTTCCCTATAAGCTCTGCCCTTAAAAAATAGGTAACTTCTACTTAACTTCAGTAAGTGCTACTGAGCATTAGAAGTTCTGCACCAAAAAGGTAATCAGGAATCTGTTTCACATTATTTCAAATGGAAAGACATACAATGAGCTATGTCAAAACAGAAGCCCCACCTAAATTTCTAAAGTGTATCTGAAACACAGGAAACATTGTTAGATTGTGAAATGCTTTAAAATATTTCATGGTAAGTAATATTCATCAGAAAAAAATGCAGACAAAATATACAGTAAAGCTTAGACAATTTTCTGTAATACATTTACTTACCAAACAAGGTGGATGCTTGCAGCTTGGCGAAAGTTGAAAAGGAAAAAAGGGAAAAGATTGAAGCTGTCTTTGTCACTCGTTGTGGAAGGTGATGGTACTGATAATTTGAGTGATAAATGGACAATTTCAGGCAAGTTACCAGACTCATAATAACCAGTAGAGATTCTCCATAATTTAGGTATTTTAAAGTCAAAACTTGAAAAAATATTTGATGTACTTAGATAAAAAATGTAAAATGAAGTTTTACTTACATTTTATTGTTTTGTTTTGTTTTGTTTTTTAAACAGTGCTATAAGGACTGGGCCACTTTAAAATGTAAAGCTTGTCATCTTATCATCCCTATGTTAAAGGATAACACTTATCACTTCTTCTAAACATGACTCTGTTAGGCCTGTCAACATCAGTAACACCTAAGATGCACATCCTCTTTTTGGCAATTGGTTGTTATAATATCTAAACATAATTTTGATGCTTTAGCAACATTTTTGAATTTCAAGTTGCAATTTCTCCTGCATATTACATTTTTAAAATTTTTAATGAGTTTTGGGGGTATAAATATTATTTTTTCCTGTATTAATATAGTCTTAAAGGTTTATCAGGACATATGTGTGTGTGCTATGGAATGTAGGTATTAAAAAAAGAGGTGATCTAATGGGAAATATTTATTGAGGTGATTTTGTATAGGATATTCCTGTATATTCAAAATCTAACCACTTCATTCCACGTAACAACACTACTGGCCTTTTCTAAGTGTTCACCCCTTGTGTCTGGACTATCCAAGTAGCCTTCTCCTTACTTGCCCCCTTTAGCATATGATCAACAGAAGCCCAAATGATCCTTTTAAAATATAAGTCACTCTTCTGCTCAGAATCATCTGTAATGATTCCCATTTACTCAGAGTGACAGCCCAAGTCCTTGAAAGACCCACTGACTTCTCTGCCACCATTCTGCCCCTCACCACTCTACTGAACCCACACTGGCTGCTTTGCTAGTCCTTGAATGGTCCATGCACAAGTCTGACTCAGAGCTGTTGTACTTGCTTGGAGCACTTTTCCCTGTGATATCTAAAGGCCTCCCCCCTTCGCTTCCATTAAAATGCTTTCCCTGACATTCCATATTAACAGTAATAGTATTGCCTTCCCCACACTCCCTTTCTTTTACCCTGTTTATTGTTTTTAACAGCACTTATCATCACCTGATACATATGTATATATAAAGGGGACCTTTATAATGTCTCATTTCCACTAAAATACTTTGAGACTGAAAGGGGCTCATTTATAATTGTCCTGAGATTCAAGTTCACTCTCTCTTGCTTTCTGTGAGAATGGAAGCTCCAGGAGGGCAATTACTTTATCTCTTTTACTCACAGCTTATGACAAGGTTCGCAAAGCATCTGACACATAGGAAATAGTAAAGAACATTTATTAAATGAATGAATAAATCAATGAATAAGTATGCTGGTTTGATGTCTACTCTGTTTAAAATAGAATGATTAAGAATGATCTGTGAATTTTTCCCCAGGGAGCATCCTTCCGTCTCCAGATGTCCATGCTTTCTATGGAAGAAACTCAATATGAAGATTCTTCCCAGGAAACACAAAACTGGAGTTTATACTGAAAATAAGGCTGTCAATCTTATTCTAATCTAGAGGAATTTAACTGAGACATCCTAATTTAGAATCCCATTTAAAATGCTAATCCAATATATGACCATCTTTTAAGTAGGTAAATTGTTATGGTTTAACATAAAGAAATTCTTACAAATTCAGAGTTTTGTGTCACGTGATTTAGTAATGTGTAATTTTCAGGACATGATGCTATCTTTCAAAATTTTTCTCCTCTGGTTTAAGCTCCAGTATATTACATGCCACTGAAGTCAAATCCTTACTCCTCATCTCAGTTTCAAAACTGAATATCATTTTCAGAGATCCTGCAGTCTCTGTCAAACAGCTGCACAAAGCTATTTATTCTTCTTCATAGTGCACAAAATCCTAACCTGTTCACTCTCTATAAGTGATAATGAATGAAATTTACTAAATGACTGTAGTTCAAATAAGACCACCTTGTTCATCTAGCATGTTTGATTTGGGCACAAAAATTTAAGACTGAGGTTGAAATGCCTATGCACAATTACAGCAGATCTAAAAAGAATTATTACATACTTCACCTGACCTAGGTTTACATTGAATATTTAATTCCTTTAGTAGTAGAAGTTCATTAACCTTACTGGGCTTTGTGCAGTAATAAGCACAAATCACTGCCATTTTCTCCTCTGATGCCTGCAGTATTTAAAATATAATAGGACATTTTTATAACCAAAGACATTGAGAAAGACAGAACAACACAAGTAAACAAGAAAAATGATCCTAAATATATTATGATGTTATTCTATGAAATGTTTTAGTCTTAACAAAAGAAACATTTTAAGTGGTACTGCTAGGCAACTATGCTTTTATTTCACTGTGAAACAAGTCTGAAGTCTTATTATTGTGTATGTGTGCACGTAAGCCTCCTCCAGTCTTTGAGATGTCATTTCCAGAAAGGGTTTAAAGTACCAAACAGATGGAGTACAACAAGGTGCATTCATTTAAAAACGCACGCAGATACATGTGAGCATCTGCCCAATTTTGTGGAAATCTTTCTGAAGCACCATAAATCCTTTCTCTTTGTATTTTAATAGAATGCATGTGAATTTTTAAAATTCTACTGAGTAAAAAATGGCTTATTTAAAAAAAAGTTTATAGAATTTTATGAGTGTCCAAATATTGTATAAAATAACTGAAAAGATTGTATTCCATTTATTAAGTTTGAGGAAAAGACTTCGAGACACCTAATTTCAGTAAAAATTGATCATTAATATGAGTAACTATAATGTGGAATTCTAACTTATATAAACATAAACCATAACAATTTGTCTTCTGCAGTTTTCCCACTACCGAACTGCATAATTGTTCTTTTATTAAGGCTTAATCTTAGTTGTTTTTATTAATCTTTTTGCTGTTCTTTTGTTTGGTTTGGTTTGGGGTTTTTGGGGGGTTTTTTTGTTTTTTTTTTTTGGGTTTTTTTGCATTACCACATGCAATCCACAGCAAATATCCTTATCTGGGGATATTAGGTTGCAAGAAACATACAGCCATTAAAATTAATTTAGGCAGATCAGTAAAGAAAAAAATCTCTAATATACAATAGTTAATATTTGCTCCTCTTCAACTTTAAATTGCCCATAATTTTGCATAGCTATAATACAGTCCCAATGTTATCACTCTTTAGGTAAGTATCTAACAAATGACAAAACTTTCTATCTCATATTTCCACTTCTCATGAAAGAGAATTTGATTTGTTGCTGGTCGTAAGATTAACCTCTTTATTACTCAACCAAGTAATTGACAGTAATCATATAATACATAGATTTCCCTTTTACAGAGGCTCTGTGAAGTTCAAATTTTCTAGAACACATTCCTTGAAATGGACAAGTGAAACTAATATCTCCAGAATAATGATCATATTATATCCAATAAAATATTTCTGTACAATGTCTGTTTCAGTTTTATAAGTAGATTCTTAATCTGACAGAGTAGCTGTCAAATATTTGTGATCTGCTACAAAAAATAATTGCACAGACACTCCCTACAACTTGTAAAGTATATACAAAGATTAATGGGTTATTTTAAGAACATGCTTCAATACAAATAGAAAATATGAGTTTTAAGAGGACAAAATAAAATTCTTATATAAATTGAAGTTTATTATTTCCCTTACACCTCCATAATGAGACCACTTTGCCATATTCAATGTTTTAAATATTTACTTACTAACAAACCCATATATCATACTTAATATGTATCAAGCACCATCATAAAAGCTTTTCAGATATTAATTCATTTAATCCTCATAACACCCTTTGAGAAAGGCACTGTTATTATTTCTAGTTTACATATGAGGAAATTGATGCATAGGTGTTTAATATTGCCCAATATCACAAAACTAGGAAGTGAGACCACGAACATTTTAGTCCAGGTAGACTTTTAGTCCAGTTTACCCTATGCTTCCTCTTGAGAATAATTTTACTTCAATATGTTTGGCTTTTGCCAATCATCTCTCCATAATTTAAGTTTCCTTTCTTTAGATTACACTTTATTTCACACTCTCTTCTACTTGCTGTTGCTCCTCTTCTCATTAGAATTAAACATCTCCCACAACATTGACAAAGCAATTAGTGAGAACTTTAAAAGTCAGATTACTACAGGAAAAAAGAAATTGTGGAAAATCTTCAAGTATATGATTGTAGCTATAAGAATGGAGACATTGCTCCATTGTTGTTGGCATGTGTATTAAGAAGAAACCCCGTGGGCAATATCTTGGGCAGCATCTATTCTACCTTTCCTGACTATGCTGTCTCAAGCGCAACTTCTTGTGAGTTGCTCAAGATTCTTCTTTTTCTCAAACAAATATGAGCTTGATACTTCATATATAATGGGATATCAAAGTAATTAGAATTTTGCTTTCTCTACTTTATTTTCATAGTAGAAATATGTCAGAGTAGCTCCCAAAATGATTAGATGATGCAACCAAGGCCCCCTCAGTCACCAGAAGAATGCTAGGCATGTTTTTTGCATACTTATTCTTGGTTTTATCTTCATGCCATGCCTGTTGCTTTTTGTTCCTGGCATTATTTCTCTCTCCTTGTGAGGTCTAAGACTAAATTGTTTTGAGAAAATAACATTTGTTGTTGTAAGTTTTTCCATGGTCATCTGCAGAGGTCCAAGTTTCAGTTTGAAAGGGAGTAGGCAATGATTTCAAAAATTGAGTAATAATTGCTTAACCTGTTGGACTCATTTCCAAGAATTTGTACTGGGGAGAAATTGATGCTGCCCCATTTGACCTCCCTGCAGTAGAGGACATTGGATGTAATTCTTTTCCTGTCCAACAACTTTCACTTATTCTTATGTTGTCTGGAGCTTGTTTTTATTTTCTTGGTACATTTTTTTCATCTTTTCTATCTAATCCTGAAAACATCTCTCCTAATTTGTAACTTGAAATAACCATAGGTCATTTTAAGAGGACCTTGAGGAGGTAAGACCCACTTCCTAGAGGTTCTGTAAACAATTTCTGTCTTTTTACTCAAATCCTCTGGCTCTAAATCTTCCCTTGAGTAACCTCTATGCTGCTCTTCCTTACTTTATGAAGTGAAAGAAACACTTCAAAGTTGTGGGATTCTTTGACATATCAACTGAAGCAAGGAGTCATTATCAGATTTCTCAAAGTTTATGGACTTTCTGAGTTTTCAGTTAACCCATGTGAATGATGTCGAGCCTCTCAGGTAAATAGTGGACTTCTGCTAATCTAAGTGAAGAGAAAAGTCACAAAAGGTCCTGCTCCTGCCCAAAGGAGAAGAGCCTCCTGCTTGCATTTCAGAAAGGTATAGCACACTTTGGGGGAAAAAAGAACAAGCCTGAAGGGTTAAGAAACTGACAGCTTTAAGAACATGCCTATAGATTTCAAGACCTCTCCACAGTTTTCCTTTTAGGAATTCAACCAGCAATGGAAATAGTCTGTGAATAGGCACTGGTCTCAGATCTTTGGCTCTGCAAAGAGATTCTACAAAGAGTGGTCCCCAGATGCCAAACATAGCTTCAGGAAAGGGTGGCTTTGATATGTACATAACATGGGATGGTGAGAGACATAATATGAAGTTCACACTCCATTCCATACAGATATAGTGCTACAATACACCGTAAATAAAAAATGAATTTTGGGAAGCCCACAGGGAAGGAAGTCTGTCAGGACTTCTCTGGTATGTAGTCAAACTCCAAGAAAGAAAAGAAGGCGACTACAATGGAATGGAAACAATGGAAATATGTTCTACTTCCTAAGGCATAGTTGTTGAGTTTTAAAAGCAAAAGATCCATGAATTTAAAAGGATGTAAAACCAATCCCCAGACATCTGAGTTGGCCAGATTCTTAGTGCTCCTGCCTAAGATGCCAAACGTGCAGTCCCTGGGGACTGCAAGGAGAAAAACCAGGAAGTTTTTCTCTCAATAAGTACATCTCAACAGTAAGGCTTCTCACATATGCAGTTACACCAACAGACTCTCCTTCACTTATTCAATAAACATCTGGAGAGTTTCTAATATATGTGAAGCCCTGTGATAAGTGGGGACACAAAGATAAAGGGATAGGACACCTGCCCTGACCACAAGAATCTTACCATTCAGTATGAAGACTAACATACAAAACAATAAGAAAAGGCAATTGTTCCAAGGAGCACTGAAGACTGAGGAAATAAACCGAAGGAATCAAGTTGAGTTCTACAGATGTTTGAGTACTTGCACTGAGACTTTCAATATGGTTAGAAATGTGCTTAGTTGTTGAGAAATGAGATTGTATTTTAGCAAAAGGGACTAACATGTACCAAAGTACAGAAGAAGGAAGTTGCCTGGCCGGGCTCAGAACATACGAGCAAAACTAGAATTCAAAGCTATGAGAAATGAAGCAGAAGACCAAACCCATGACAATGTGAAGGAAATGAGTGCTTGTCAATTGTTTTATTTCAACTGGTGAGTGCATGCTGCTTTAAACTCATTAAAAGTTTAAATGTAACTCTGGTAAAAAAAAACGATAGATACATAGATAGATAGACAGATGAAATAATTAAAGGCCTGTTCTGTGGTTCAGATGTTCTCAAGCAAAAAAAAAAAAAATTATCCCAACCCACAAGTTTTTCAAGAAAATAAGCAGTGACAATGCATAAGAATTCAATGGCATTGTTGTTATGTAAGTGAAAAAATAGGAAATCTGAAGTGATTTCTCAAGCACGTGCCCTTTTCCTCATTTACAAATTATTTTATCCTGAATACTTTCAAACATATACAAAAGAAGACAATGTAATGATTCTCCATATAACCATGACTATTTTCTTCCATTTGATTCAGCTACTTTTCTTTTTTCCTTCTAGACAATTCATGGTCCCTTTTTAGTGTCTTTAGTTCATCTATATACTTTTTTTTTCTTTATTGAAGTATAATTTACATATCATGCCTTTACTCCAGATTCAGCTACTTTTTAATCCTTGCTGAAGTTTTTAAAATCCCAGACCTTCTTTCACTTCACTCAGATATTTCAGTGTATATCTTTTTTTAAAAAATGGTATTTTCCTAGACAATTATGATGCCATTATCATACCTAAAACATTAATGATAACTCACTGTCATCATCCAGTGTACACTCTATAATCAAATTTCCCTGAGTGTCTCATAAAAATGCCCTTTTAACTGTTGGCTTATTTGAATCAGAATTCACATGAGATCTACCCAACACATTTGGTTGTTTTAAAATAAAGAAGTCCCTTGTTCCTCATACCTGTATTCCCCACATTATGGCTTCACAACAGAAACGGGTTTATTTATCCTGGAGAATGGCTCAATTTTGGATTTATCTATACTTTTTGTAATGTTATTTAAGTTTATATTTTTATTTTCCATTTTTATTTTATATTTTTCCTGTAAATGGAAGTTAGCTCTGGAGGCTTGATTAAATACAGAGCCAACTTATTTTGTGGCAAGAACATTCCATTAGCAGTGCTGCTCCTCAGGAGACACACAGTGTCTGGTCCTCCTTCACTGGCTGATCAGTGGCTCAGGCAGTGACAGTTGACCCCTCAATATAGAGTGTCCATTTTACTAATTGTCTATTTTATCAAAGATCATTGTCTCAAGCAATTATTTCATTGGGGTTGCAAAATTATTACTTCCTAATTCCTTCCATATTTAATAGCTGGCATTCTTCTGCAGATAAAAAGAAAAAAATAACTCATCAACTGGAGCTCTTTGCTTATCTTAAAATACACTTAGTATAGTAAAGGTAGAATAATGTTCAATTATTTCCTTTTAAATGCTGAATATCAGAATAAAGAGTTAGTACTAATCACTTTTTTTTAAAGAACCACTTAATATTGTCCAGTGAGAAAAAAAATATTTTAAGGAAACTATCAAGAAAAACTTGAGCTTGACTCTATTCCCTTTCTACGTTTGACACTTCTAAAAATAAAGTGTTGAACTGTTAAACTTACTTAGGACCACATTTAGTGGAGTTACATGTGAAAATAAATCCTGAATAAAAGCCTAAACCATTTTATAGATATAATTTTGCCAATAACCATAAATATACTTCTAATGACCAATTTCATTATTCTCTCCAAGTCTAGAATTTTTATAATGATATGATTCTATGGCAGAAACCAGCCTATGGTCCTACCTCCTGCTAACAGAAGCTCAGAAGATAAGGAAGCCAGAAAATAAGCAGTCTCTTTCTATTCCTCAATTTTGAAGATTGTGAGAAATGTAAATTTTGATAATAGATACATGAGAATTCATAGCACATGCCCCATACTCAAAGAGTTGGCATTGCTAATTTTTTGCTCTAATCCAGAGAGCCTAAAGATTTGGGCGGTTTCATAAAATGGTTTGGGAACCATGCTCAATTGCATTTCCTCCAAATAGTATCATTAATAATTGGCATTCCTGAGCTCCATTTCCACCTCCCCACAAAGAAAGTCTATAAAAAATAAAAAATCCAATTTGAAAAGCAAGATCATAAATTTCTTCTCCAAAAGCTAAGCAATTTCATCTAGGTACAAAATAGCTACAACTATTTTTTTTAATCCTGAATATTAATGTGTTGTGAAAAAAGCATGAACTCCACAAGCAGATGGATCATCAACAAGGGGATTAAACAGCCCTCAAAAGGCTCTCCGTAGAGCCATTAAAAATTGTCAAGAAATCAGAAAATTCCATAGTAAATGACCCAAATGACTTTGAGAGATGAAAAATAAGGAAGCTGAAATAGCAAAATAATAATAGTCCTCACTACTTACATAATAGCTTTCTTGAGAGAATTCTGAAACACTTTCCAAACATTAATCCAATAATTTTTGTCATTAGTCTACACAGCACAAGGGAGCCCTTTATATCATTTCTCACTGAGTACTTGGGGAAACTAAGGCTTAGAAAGACAAAGATGGTGTGACTTTAATAGATTTGCTCCTGATGTAGGAACAAGTCTGCGCTAGAAGAGAATTCTCAGAGAAAAAAAAATGTAATCTCACTTTCCAGTCTAATATTACTAGATGGCATTGATTCAGAATTAATTTGATATGTTAATTAAGAAAGCTGATATAAAAATGTTGTCAATAGTTATCTAAAAGTGGAGGAATTCATTAACTCAGAAACAAGCATACCTAAAATGAAGACCTGGAGAGAATATATACTCCATATTTGGAAAATATTTGGAAAAACATTTTTTTAAATGGAAAGATAAGGAATCACATGCAAACACTTTTTGTTAAAGAATTATATTATGTTCCAAAATAGTCCTTAAGAAAGCAGCTCACAAAATAACATAACACAATTCTAACCAAAAAATAACTGACTAATAATGAAGGACAAACCAGGTAACAAAGACCAAATTTCAGGAACAATCACAGCCTTCTGACAATGAATTCACAGCTTCTTTGATACAAACTCACAGTTTAATATAAACAGCAAAGCATCCGAGACTCACAAACTGCTGCTAATGGAAGTAAACCAGGTAAGGAACTCTGCAGGGGAGAACAATATAAACCAGCAGTAACAGGGGAAATTTCAGTTTTGTAGTAGAAATTGTAGCAACACCAAAGAGCATTATACAATGGGCAGAGCACCTGCACAGTAAGGGAAAAAAGGGCATGCCTCCCACAGTTTGTAAAGAAAGGCAACTGGGTGCTTTTAAATCTTATTTCTAAAAAATAAATTTCTTTACTCCTAAGAGAAAATATTGTTTTATATGCGATATTAATAAATACCATGAACTACATGCTGCAAAAGTTGACTTTTGGTGTGAAGTAGTGTGTGTGTGTGTGTGTGTGTGTGTGTGTGTGTGTGTGTGTGTGTAAACAGTACTGCCCCTCATCCCTGAGGGATACATTCCAACGCCCCCAGTGGATGACCGCAATTGCAGAAAGTACTGAACTCTGTGCACACCATGGTTTTTTCCTATGCATACATATCCATGATAGAGTCTAATTTGCTAACTAGATATAGTAAGAGATTAATAATAACTAATAATAAAACAGAACAATCATAACAATATACTGTAATAAAAATTATGTGAATGCTCCTTCTCTCTTTCTCTCAAAATATTTTATTTTGTACTATACTGAACCCATTTTCTGAATGTGGTTGGCTACAGATAACTGAATACTGTAGAAAGCGAAACCACAGATAAGGGGGTCTGCTGTGTACTGAAGGGTGGGTGGGGCTGGTGAGAAGAGATAGAAAGCTGATGGAGCTCATTACTCCACAGTTAGATTCTGCTAGTGCTTAAGACACCAAGAAAGCCGAGACACCTCTTCCTTCCCCACAAAGAAGGAGCAAAAATACATTTCTGAGAGAATAAGGAAAGAAGTAATCATTATAAGTAAATTCTGAAAATTGTTAGGCCTCATTATAGTGATTTATAGTTTGGTATTGTTTTTATTTACAATTTGACATTGACAATGCGCCATAACCTTTGTAAGGCTTGGGGTCTCTGAAGCTCTGGATCTCGGTTCTGAAGCCCACTCAGAAAACAAGATTTTCCCTTAGGAAGGAAAAGCATCCCAGAGCACTGGAGGTCTTCCTCTGCCTATCACATCCCAAATTCAGAACCCCTGTGCAGCGTGGATTACACATCTTAGAGGACATCCAGCTTGATGAAGGCAGGCTTGGGGTTCTTTGTCCATCGAGTTTGCGATTCCTTTTTATTTAACTTTTTCTTGGCAGGTGGAGGTTTTATCTGCAGAAATTGGTCCTGAGAGCCGTAAGTTTCTTCTTTCTAATTTTGCAGAACCCATGCTATCTTCTTTTTGGAAGAAAGCACAGGTTCTGAAGTCAGACTGCCTGGCTCAACTTCACCCTAATGTACATTCTATTGGATTGATGAGAAAATTAAATGAGATTCAAAGAAATTTTACACATATACATATATTGTATCTTTAAAATGGTGCCTAGGTCATAAGAAGCACTCAGTAGTATTAAGTAATTTTAGGACACTTCACACTACTATGCCTGCGTTGATTAGGGTCTAGGCAACACCATTCTGTCTGATTCCAACACCATCAATTGGAAAATGTGATTTATTTTGGTTGAAAATAGAGCTTTAATAAAAATTCTTCCATGATTTTAGAAAATGGCTTCAACTTTCGGGACTAGAGAAACAAACACAGGCCTTTGTACTAGACACTCACAGCACCTTGCCCAAATCTAGGATCGCTTTTACAAGTTCTGTGCACTCCTCCCCCAGCACCTGCCTCCAAGAACCACACGTGCCCAGAGTTCAGTGCTACTGCTTCCAGGCTCTTTTCTTGCCAGAGGACTTGACAATGAATCAACCAGTGCGAGAATACAAAAACTCTGTTTCTTTCTTAGTAGGGAACAAACTCTGGAATTCTGAGGTGTGGCTCACACTCCAAGATTAAACTGCATCTGGGCTGGGCTGGACTCTTCCCCTTGTGTGTCCTACTCCCCCATTCAGTTCATGGACTCCCTGGAGCGCACCCCCTTATTGAAATCACCTGCACCTCAATCCTTGGCTTAGGATCTACATCCAGAAAAACCTGATCTAGGACAGCCTAATTTGAAATTACCCTGAGGGAAAAAATTGACAAGAGGGAGCAAGTTAGAGAAGAGAATATGTATTCCAACTTGGGAAAGCAAAGATTACAAAGGTATCAGAGTTAATTCAATTTCGTCTTCCATTCCTGTTTCACACAGTCACTTTCTATTGCTTTTTAAAACTTACTTCACCAGTGCACAGGCAGTGAGGGGCCGAGGCTAAGTGTACTAGGATACGAGGAGTCGATTTAATGGCAGAAAAAGTGATATTTTTCTAATCCCATTTGCCCTTCCATATACTATATGGAGCTGATCCAACTGACCTAGGTGATGCAGTATTAAGGCAGAAAGTGCACAGAGACTGAAATTAAATATAAAGTTCTGTCCTAAAGAGAGGGCTGAGGGAAAGCTCAGAGAAGCACGTCCAAATAAGATGTTTAATGATGGGATCTGAGACAAGAACTAGAAGCCAAAGACCAGAGCCAAGGTGAGTCACACAACGGTTATGGAAGGAAGTAATAACATTAATAATTTGGTAGGTAGGAATATCTGAGGTTGATTTAAAGGACCCTCCCTTCAGAGCAACACAGAGCCATGTTTTTATTATGCTCGTGCTTACTTAGCCAAACTCTATTGTGTTTATGAGGTAGAATGTAGGCAGTCATTCCTCAACTTTTGTCTTTAACTTCACATGAAAGGGAAGAGGGTGGATTTATAGGGAGACTGGGTTGATCATAGGTTAACTTCAACAGGTGGCTCTGAGTATCAGTGAGCTATACATAGACTGAAAAGAGAGCATGCTATCATATGCCATCATCTTTCTCTCCAGAGGTAGAAATATATTCATATTTTTAATCACTTCATAGTGCTGTAGAGGTGATCTCAGAAGACCCTACTGAAATAATCATTTGTCCACAGTTTGTCAAGCCAAGGGTGTCTGTGCTACTGGGAAGTCAAGGAAGCAGCAAGCCTATGGGTATGGGTTCTTGGTGGGGGGAAGTTAAGTTGGTTGTTATTAGCCAGTTTTTAAGTAGCTTGATGGGTGAACTAGGCATGTTGACCTTATGGATATAATAAGCCAACACAGTACCTTTCAAACTTTTAACACTAGCCTATAATAATAAACATATTAGAATCATGATCCAGTAACACACACACACCCACGTGTGCGCATGAAAACTATAACCAAAACATATGTTTCACAAAACTAATATTGTCCCTTTTTTTGTGTGTATATATATGTTGATCTTTTATAATTTATTCCATTTCATTAAAAAATGTTGATCAAAATCCACTAATTTGATTTTATGAGCCACTCATAATTTGAAAAACATTGCTCTAGTCCCAGGTAATAAATTCCATCTGGGCATCATTGGTCTTGGGGAGGGATGAATAGTTGACAGATGGATGCACAAGTAAAGAGTATTGGGCAGTATTTTCCCAATCTAATATACACACTATAAATCAAAGTCTGAGACAAGATAATGTCTGAGCTTAAGGATAATACTTACGACAGGTTTGGGGACACTAGAATGCACATTTTGTGGATAGGGTGTATCATTTGAAAAACCCTCCTTTATTGTATTAGCTTCACTCTAGCCTTCCTTGAGTTCCTTATCCCAAAAGTATCACTTTAATTCCTCATCTTCCTCACTAGGTCTGAATTTCCTTAGGTCTTTCTTAATGTATTCAGGTATCATAGGATAGTAAGAGGTGAAAAATGTACTTGGTGGGTATGATTAGAATACAAGAATGAGATAAAGATAAAAGAAAAAAAATGTCAGCTAAGATATGAGAAGGAAAATTTAAGAAATAAAACATTTTTTCAATAGCAATCCTTTCTCTACCAGAAATTCTTGTTAGAATTTTAGTGTATTTTGAAAGGTATCTCATGTGCTTTAAGAAATAGTTTATAGCATGAAATTACTAGAGCCACTGACAAAAAAAAAAGCAAGTGATAACATGGTTCTCACTGTCTAGGAACCAATTTGAAAATTTCATGTCTAATTTATATCTTATTTTGATGACATCCTAATGAATTAATGCACTTTTATCATTAATGACAGGACACAACATGTTTTTGAAGTTGTCTTTTGGGTCTTTATTTTCCATAAAATGACATATTACAGCAAGCCACACTTATAGCCTTTTGCATCAATTATTTAAAATCAAAGAGCCATTAATTTATATATCTGTGTGTCTGTAATAGTATTGTTTTAAAAGGTGGAGAGTAAGAGAAAATCTGCCAATAAAATCATGGGACCTTTCAAGGCTGATATGATTTATATGGAATCATTGCAATTCTATTTAAAGTGCTGTGATCTTAGTGGTTAGGTATGAGAGGGTTGAATTATTCATGTTTTCCTGGTCAATATATGTACACACACACGAACACACAGACACATACATGCACACACACACACATACACACACACACACCACACACACACTAAGCAGTTCTTCATTTTTAGGCTGCTTGCATGGATTTCTGAATCTGATTCCTTTTGGAGTGATTCAGAGTCCGTCAGTAACAAGCCGCGTTCCTTGCACATGGATACCAACAGAGGCTTAAAAATAGGAGCCATGTGCACAAAGCTTCTTGTGCCAACCAACAGATTCCATCTGCATCTGCTACATATGGATTGACAGGAGAGGGGCCAAGTATACGTTGGTGTGAAGCAGCTTGCTGCTTCTGTTTTGAGAAAAGCTCATCATTGTACAAGTCCTGAACAAATTAGCCTTCCAATCACAATGCAAGGATATTGAAATAGGGTGAAAAACCTAGATGGTACCAGGCAGTTCTTGCCAAATTAGTAGAGGATTAAAGAGGAAAAGAAAATCACTTGAATACTGATAATTAGTAAGATAGAAAAGATGTGAGGGCATGTTCCGATATGTGATTGAACCTTAAATTCAAAAAATAAAAAAAGCTGTTGCCACCAGTTGGAAAATAGCTGGAGTCAAATGGGTACAAAATAACTCAGGGCTTTGAGTTGTTCTTTGGTTAGAGACAAAAGAATTTCAGTCAAGGCCTTAGAGTCAAGATTGTAAGAGAAAGTTAGGTAAACTTCTGGATCTAAAAGACATTTATTGAAATTTCTTGGGCTAGCAATAGACAATCTAAGGGGAAGCTGTGATTGAATGCATCAGGAGACTTTAGTTATTATGAAACAATAGTATGAAAGTGCTCTGTAAAATATAAAACCTCTAGTTATCCTACTATCTGAACATTCTAATCCTTTTATAACTGTATTTCCTTACGCTAGAACAATAAGGTAGTCATTTTCCAAGTGCAAAACACAATTAAACAAATTTATAAGTCAAGAGGCTGTGTGGACAAGGCTCATATTTTCATACCTTTGTCTTCTGAACAAATGGAAAAATCTGGTCTTTGTGCAAAGGAAGAGGAGGCCACGGTAGAGAGGGTCTGTACTCCTTTCAACTTATTAATTTTACTACTATTGTTATATGTAACCTTTTACTTCATATCTCTTAAGCCTTCATATCTCTTAAGCTCTCAGAGGAGAGCATATATCCTTAAGAACACGGGCACTGGAATATAGCTACTTACACAGCTATCCTACTCTTAATCATGAACTCATGATTCGATCATAAACACCCACATGAAAATTATTAAGCACCTACATACGATATGCCAGGCATTGTGCTAGGCATGGGGCACACAATGCTGCCTGTCCTTTCAGCGCTTATTGATCAGGAGGGAAGGTAAAACTAGAAAACGGAGTGATCATCATAGGGTATGGAGCTGAGAAAGAAGGACAGGATGCTTTGGGAGCATGTGGCAGAGAGAGCAAGCTTAGACTGCAGTGCTCAGAAAAGGCTGCCTCGAGGAAGGTAACTGGATTTACAAGTCCACACTGAGCGACCTATCCTGGAAAGAATAGGGGAACAGGTGAAACAATATCTTCACCCGAAAGCAGAACAAGGAGGCCAGCTCCCAGCGTAGAATTCGCACGCATGTGTGCAGTATGAGCAGGACTTAAAAATGTCTAGTTTTCTGGTTTTGGGTGGAGTTAACAAGGAGTCTTGCATTTTTTTAAACAACCCCAAAGGGGGATCCATGAGGAAACTATGAAAGGGTTCAGAGGATATGGGGACTATGGGTCTTCTGCAAGTTTTTCTATGGGTACCAGATCTATAGGGTTCTCCACCTTTTCTGATCCATATAATATCTAATGGCTTATACCTAAAACATCACTTGCATTAATGTACAGCATTACTGTTACCCTTTTCCTCAAGATGGAGAATTGTGTAAAATATCAATAGTCATGATTAATAGTTAAGATATACTGACTGTTTACTATATGCCAAGCACTACGTATTGTACATACATTATCTATATCAGCCCTAAGAACACTGTGCATGGGTCCTATTATTATCCCTATTTTACAGACAAGGCACAGGAAGGTCACACAGCCTTCTCAAGGTCAGACACTGGCAGATTTATGCTTCTGCCCCAGATCTGTATGACTCTAGAGCCTGAGTTTTTAAACTTCCCATGTAATAGTATCATATTGTTATTATCATCATCAGTATTATTAAGTGAATTGCCATTTTAGCACCTCATAATTCATTTTGGAAAGCTTATAAAGTTTTTATAGTGAAAAACACTAATTAAAAAGACACTGGCATTTCCCAATATCCTTTGTATATTACCTCTTGGAAAAGAAGCTAATACTGCAGAGTAAAGAAGAAAAAAAAATTCTCTAGTCTGAGCTAGAAGGGATACATACTGTGGCCTTAGTTATTAATTAAATGTTTTAAAACATTATTTATCAGTGTGCTTTTTCACTGTCAGAATGCCTTAGGGCTCCGCACAGCGGGTCCTCCACAGCTTTCAGGGAAGAGCTGCCAAGAGTCCTTGCCCAGTATTCACGGCTATATTTGTTCATTCTATTACAATATATACTTTGCTTCTCCTAGTGATTTCACTTTAATCTATGTAGCAAATCATGCAAAACTATAGAGATAATTCAGTGCAGAAGATAACAAAGAAATTGATATTATGTAAATTGGACATATTCTCTTGTTCCTCAAGAAAACAAAATATTTATATGTCTGTTCATTAAAAATTGGCCAAAGAAAAGTTGTAAGAATGCTATTTCCTAACCTCTGCACTTTCTTAGTGATTCAAGGTGATAATTACACATATCTGGTAAAAGAAAAATATGATGGTGTGAATAAATATTAGTACGGGGCCAAAAGCTTTCAACTCTTCTATAAATCTGTATATATTCCAATGAATATTTTTAAAATACTGTTTGATTTTCAAAATATCATTACTTTTGTTCAATTTATTCCTTTGTATAGTTAGTGTAGTAGTAACGAAAGGAACATTGGGCTGGTCAGCTTGTATAGCTGTAAACTATCGTATTATTAATGGAGTGTGCCAGAGTGTATATCAAGCCCTGTCACCTATGTGGCCATGTCAGCAAAGAGAATGAAATCTAGCTTCTGCTCTTCTGTCAATCCAACTAATAAGGAATTGAAGAACCTGAATTAAACAATTTGCAACCTGTCAAAACTTAGCAAGATCAAGCATTTAGACCAAACTGTAAGTTTTTGTGGGAATTTATTATTATAGCATTCTTAATAACTGAAAATTGGAAAAAAAAAGGTGAAAGAAGCCCCTTGCTTGATAAGGGATTCTGGATTAAGAGCATTCTATTAATGAGGACTTCCACTTAAGGTATACCATAGAACGATAAGTTTACTGTGAGCATGTAACTTATGGACACAGTTTTATTCCCCTATAGTCACATGGTTTAAAATAAAAAAAAAATGAGAAAGCTTCATATAAGCATTGGCTACTCTAAGAGCTAAGGAATGATCAACCACACAAAAGTCCCATGTGAATGATGCAATTGATCAAACACTAAAGAATTTTAAATACAAAGATGTCCTATAGTACATGTTGGGGGAAGGCAAGACTCTTTAACTTTTCCATTTAAGGATGTTTCATATAGTAAGCTCTGCCTATGCTATCAAAGAAAGGTGGGCTTCACGGAAGGGGCAGAGAAACTGAGGCAACTCAGAAGACATAGGAATCACCTGGGTCTCTTCTTTTGAGAAGCATGGCTGGCATCTACCTTCGCTTCATTCCCTATCTGCCTCTTTCCTGAATCTCACATTCATAAAGTGGGAATGGGATTATCAGGACCTCTGAGCTATAGAACATGAAAGTGAGGTGAAGTGTACAAGAGATTTTAGATGTCCCACTAGTGATAGAATGGAACTATTTCTCTCCATATGTAATGACTACCATGGTTAATTAAGTATTTTCCAGCTTGCTTTCCCTTAGCTTATATGATTTTTATATCTCCAAAGCTAAAATAGATATCATTAAGTACTCGCCATGTCATTAAGAAGACCGACAATTATAATTTTATGAAAGGTTTCCTCATGTACTCATATTAGAGAAGGCCTGCTTTTTTCCTCTGAGCTTAGCCAATCTAAATTTAACTTCCCTTCTTTCCTCATCAACATTATTTTCCTATTAGAAGAAAGTTCTATTTCCAATAGACCCCTCCAGTGGAAAATATGGGTTCACAATGTGAAAGTCCACACTTAACAAAAATAGTAAGTATATTTTTCTTAAAGGAAGTTTCCCACACAACTTGGTCTCTATCAACAGGACACAGAAAATAATGTAGTGTTAATTAAGTTTTAAAATGCTCTTTCCATTTTGAGACTAATTAGCATATAGCACTTTCATCAGGTTTATTGAAAATTTATAGCAGGGAATTAGCTTCACTGAACATTGCTTCATGGCATATAAAACCCGTTCCCCCATAATTCCCCAAATGTAATACATAGATTTAATTAGTTGTTATCTAATAGAAGATACTTAGAATGCTTTAATTTCTATTACTTCTTTCCATCTTCCATGTTAAAGATGTCTAGTATTTTATTTCTATTTTGTTTAAAAATTCCCACCCCCAAATTAGTCATCATGCCATAAGAGTTTACCAGGACAGCTTCCGCTGCTATACTGAGAATTGACAGTAACGCTTCTGGAGAGACTCAGTCAGGATTGCAATATTCCTATTGTGAAATTCCAGGTCAGAGATACCGGTGGTATGAGCCAGGATGAAAACAATGCAGGTGGTCAAATGTGCTTGGATTCAAAATGTATTTACAAGGCAGACCCAACAGCTTTCACTAATTGGATACACAGTGTGTGAGAAATAAAGAAGTCAAGCATGACCCCAAGGTATTTTGGCCTGAGCAACTGGATGGATGAAAAGACTGAAGAGCACAGTGATGGGAGCTGGGAGGTTGGGGGGTCAGGTGTGTAGTGTCTCGGAACATGTTAATTTTATTATGCCTCTGTTCAGTATCTAAATAGATACGTTGGAAATTTAATTTTGGGAGTTGCCAATGTGTAGGTGGAATTTAAAGGCATGAGTCTAGATGACATTAAAGGTGAGGCAATAATCAGCTTCAGTGGATTAAGAGGCTGACACACAATAACTTGAGAGAGCAGTTACTATCAAGGAGTTTTGCTACAAAGAGGACGTTACATGGAGGGAATTTGAAGGTCGAGGGATTTTTTTTTAATTATTGGGAGATATAAGAGCACATTTGATACTAAGGAGAGTAATTCAGTGGATAGGGGAAACCGATGTTGTAGGAGTGAGAGAGAAGAATGGAGTCAATGACAGAAAATGGAGTAGTGCGTGTGGGCACAGGGTTAGTTCATCCGCAGTAAGGGGAAAGAAGCAAGAGTACACATGTACACGTGCCGGTAAGTGAGCAAATGTAGTCGAGAGAAGGTGTGTCCAATCTCTTCTCATTAATTCCATTTTATTATTGAAAATCGTCAATTAAGATGTAGACAAAAAATGGCCGGCCACGGTGGCTCACGCCTGTAATCCTAGCACTCTGGGAGGCCAAGGCAAGTGGATCGTTTGAGCTCAGGAGTTTGAGACCAGCCTGAGCAAGAGCGAGCCCCAGTCTCTACTAAAAATAGAAAGAAATTAATTGGACAACCAAAACTATATAGAAAAAATTAGCCAGGCATGGTGGCACATGCCTGTAGTCCCAGCTACTTGGGAGGCTGAGGTAAGAGGATCACTTGAGCCCAGGAGTTGAGGTTACTGAGAGCTAGGCTGACACCGTGGCACTGTAGCCCGGGTAACAGAGTTGAGACTTAGTCTCCAAAAAAAAAAAGAGTTAAAAAAAAAATGTAGACAAAAGAAGAGGTTTGAGAATGGTTAAGAAAGTGTGAAATTGTCCCTTCAGAGCATGGGAAAGTAAATAATTAAGGAAGTGTTACAGAATTTGATAGAAACCATTTAGGGCCCATTTAAGGTTACTTTACATGAATTTGATATGAGACCAATCAGCATGGTAGGATGTCTTTGTCCACTTGCGATCAGCTCCACATATGCAGAAGCTGAGCAGGGAAGCTGAGCTGAGACGGATTTAGCCACGACAGGGGTACTGCCAAGAATGTACGATAAAGCAAGAAGACCATGAAAGATAGGGAGTATGGACAAAATACTGTCTACTGATCTGTTACAAAACTTAGAATATGTAAGAAGTAAACTGAGAACATGACAGGGCTGAGAGGTAGTGCAAACATGGTAAGATCAATGGATAGGTTCCGGCTGGATTGAAGGATTGGATTATTGAAGTTGAGATACCATTCTTCCATCGAAGAAAAGGTTACTAAGGAAGAGAGAAGCCAATGTATTAAAATAATATGTTCAAATCATCAAAAACTAAGAGCACAGTAGTGTTGGAGAGGCAGCAAGAGAGACAGTGATATAGAAACTAAAATCTTCAGGGAATAATAGGCAATAGCTATTGAGTGCTTACAATGAGCCTGATATCAATCTATACAAATAATGACACTTTGAAACCTTACACAACCTTATGAAGGTAGTATTATTATTATCATCATTTCCAAACTAAAAAACTGGAGTGCAAACAACTTCAGTAATTCATTGAAAGTCACACAGCTAGCAGGTTGAACTTGTATTTGAACCCAAGCTGTCTATATCCCTAATTATATTCTTAAACCACTCTGCTATGCTTCATGCAGCAAATGAGGAATGACTAATGTATTGCATTAGACTGCAGAATGGGTAGTAGCAGGTGGAATATTTGATGACATGAGACATACAGCCGGGAAGATCGGTTTGTGTCAGTGAGGAGCAAGGAGCCCCTGCAGCTTGGGAGAAACAATGAAACGGTATCTGACTCCTGCCTGGAAAATTCAAAAGTGAAGTGATGAGGAGCTATCTGCTCTGAAAGAAAGAATAAAGAAGAGGTGACTAAATGCCTCCAAATGTTCTCCCAGAATTTTTCAGTTCAATGATGCCAAAATGTTTTTCATATATCAAATCATGTCCACATTCTCTAAGAGCTGATGTGAGGCTGACATAGTGTGCCCCACGGGACCACCCAAAGGGACTCTGGAAGTAATGAAGAGACAGACAGAGCCCCACTCATCAGGGAGATTGAAGGTGGGTGGGGGTAGAGGTAGGGTCTCTGATTAATCCACAGAAATACTACAGAAAGGAAAGCATGAGCTCTAAATACCAGCCAGGCATAGTGAGAGTGAAAGTGCCAGGCAAGTTAGAACCTACCTGCCCCAGATCCCCTTAGCTTTCACTCGTCCCTCCAATTCCCATCCCACAGCACAGAAACCATACAATAGGAGATGGAAAGAAGCCAACCACAGTCCCCGATTAGAACATATGTCTCCCACCTGCAGCAGGCTTGAGCTTTGAATGAAAACTAAAGTGTCAATAGTTCCATGGGAATGTGTATTCTAACTTCTGAAGCAACTTTAAGTGACTGTAAAATTAAATAAAATTGAGCAGAAAAAACACAGAGTGGCTCAAATTTTCAATGAAGGTCACAGGAAGAACTTTCCTTACAGAAATAAATAATAAAGGAACAAGAAGAGAAAAAAAGGAGAGGTGCTACATGATTACAGATTGCAAGTCCTGCCTCTTCTCCATAGTAGTGACACTAGTCTCTGTTTCCATTCCATCCTCACCCACCTACCAGAGTGAAGCCTAAAACAGAAAACTCACAAAAAAGTTAAATTCAGCACTGGTATTTCACTGCACTGAGAATACCTAAGTTCAAACTTCTCTATAGCCTACAAGGCCATACATCATGTAACCCCTACCTACTTTGTGGACCTCATCTTCTACCTTTATATAGAACGTGCTTCGTTCTTTCTCCCTGTAAGCTTTGCACTTGCTGTTTCCATCTGCCTGGAATGTTCTCTCCTAAAATCTCTATGGAGCTGGTCCTCCATGTCATTTGGCCTCTGTTCAAATGACAACTTCTAAGAGTGGCTTCTGTGACCTCCCAACTGAAAGAAGCTGTCACAGTTATTTTCTTTCAGATCTCCCTATCCATTTTCTTCACAGTACAACCACTCGAAATTATCTTATTCACTTGTCTTTTTGCTTGTGTTCCCCCTCTACAACTAGAATGCAAAAATCTATAGAATAAGGGACAGTTTTATTTTGCTTACTATTATACCCCCAGTACTAGAACTTCACCTAGCACACAGTATTCAACAAATACTATGCAAAAAGTCATAGATTTTTATGTCAAATATTTATATTGTTTATAATAATTTGATATTTGTAAAGAAAATTTCTTTATTGGAGAAGAAAACTTTCCAATGAAGTTATTTAGAACACAAGGGAACTAATCCTTCAGTAGAAATGTGTATGAGAAAATTGGCTAGAAATCATACCTCTGAGGCAATGTCCTGACATGACAAGTTATATTAGTGTATCAGTCAGGGTTCAATCAGGAAAGCAAAATGACTATGAACTATGGAATGAGAGATTTACTATAGGAATTAGATCCTCCATAATGAATGTCTCAGAAGGAGAATTGGGAAGTCAGAGGAGCTGCAAGTCAGCCAGTCTGAGAAACCAAACATGTTCAGACACCCAAGTGGAAGTAATGGAAGCTGATAGAGAAGTCTCTGGGAAAAGTCCAGGTGTCTGCCTGAAACTATCTAGTGATGGGCACAAGGCCCTTACTGGTCGGCAGCGTCAGCAGCTGACAAGAGAGCTGGAAGGAGAGCAGAAGATAATCTAAAGGACAAACTGGAACCTACCAGCCTGTCCTTACTGTCTGTCACCACGACATCAGATCTCATCATAAGGTTTCATCACCACCTTCAGAGAGCAATGGACACTGGTTTCTTTCTACTACCCAAATCTCATGCAAGTACCACTTTTAGCCAAGTCTAACCCAGAGTGGTAAGGGAAGGGGACTCTGGCAAGCAAGCATAGGTCCAGCTTAGCCAGGTGAACAATAGGGAGACACCTCATAATAAATTAGGACTCATTTTACTTATAAGAAACAGAAACTCAAAGTAACACCAAATAGATAAATTTATTGTAAAGGATGTGTAGGCATCACTTACAACACAAATGTAGGAAAGGCTGGAGGTGGGAAGCCCTCTAACCACCTCTAATCTCTGTTTCTCCCTGTATATCTTCAGTATTTCTGCAAAATACCTTTTCTACTTCTTTCATGTGGTCATAAACTTGGCCCGAGTTTGCCTAATACGGGCAATCCACATGAAAAACAAACGAATGCTCTCTTTCTCTATCTTCCTCTTTTTCTCCTGACTGTAAATTCTCAGGGAAGAATCTTTGATTTGCCCAGGTTAGGTAGATATCAACCATGAATCCAACCAACTCTGGCCATTGAGAGGAGTCACTGTGTAACATTGATGTCAGGGATGCATGGTTAAGAGTTAATAATAAGAAAATGAGCAAAAAAATGTGGTAAGTATCCAAAAAGGTTATATAAATACATATCAACACATAAATGTTGGTGTGAATAGAATATAGCATCCATGGGATAGCAGTTATATATCTAATAAAATAATATGGCTATAATCCTTTTTTGTAGGTTTTCAGCAAAAAAAATAAGAATTAAGAGTTTACATGTTGTGCCTTCTCCAACCCCTATAAACAGATAGCAATAATTAATATTTTTAATTAAAAGAAAAACAACTAGACTCTAACATAAGATAAATATAGCTAACAACCCAAAATGGAATAGAAGAGTGAGCAGAGCTGTACTGCAAGCCAGATGAGCTTTTGATTCAGAAAAAGACATGCAACTCGAAGTTTCTGAGGGACAACAAATACCAAAGTGTTTTAGGTTACGAAGGAAACCAGGCTAACCGATTGAAACCAGTGGTGGGTATGGAGCTCCTTATTTTAGAAAAGAAATCTGAAAAAAATGTCTGTTTCCTAGGTTAGCTATCCTATGAATATGTTACCTAAGGAGGTGGGAAGACAGCCAGAATCTAAAGAAATACACCAGCTGGCCTAAGGACCGATCACCATAGGGCAGGTGACACAAGGCCTCTTTCTTAACAGATGGCCCTCTGGGAGGCAGGTCAAAGCAACAGGGATGAGAGAGAGAGATTTAGATAAAAGGAACAGTGAGAAAGAGCGAGGAGAAAGAGCATTTCCTCTTTAAATGAGCTGAAACCCCAAAAGTACTGGGACAAAAAATGCAGTTCTTAGAAAGACAGCTAATAAAGTTAACTGATTGTCTCATGCAGATAAGATGATATAAAAATAATAGAACAGAAGTATAAAGTTTTTAAAATTAGTAATAATAAAATAATTAAAGAAATAAATGCAAGAATAATATTCAAGGAAGGAACAAGAAATCTTCAAATCAGAAAAGTGAATGATGAAGCAAAAATTGATAAAATTTTATGATAAATGTATTAGTTTTCTGAGTAACAGATTATCATAACCATAGTGGTTAAACACAACGTATATTTATTATCTCAAAGTTGCTGTGGTCAGGAGGCCAGGCGCAGTTTATCTCTGTCCTCTGCTAAAGGTCTCTCAGATTGTAATCAAAGCACTGGCCGGGGCTGTAGTCTCATCCGAAGCTTGGGGACCTCTTCAAAGTTCATGTGGATATTGGCAAAATTCAATTCCTTGTGGCTGTAAAAATCATGGCAACTTGTTTTGTCAAGACCCACAGGAGACCTCTGGGCCCTATTTTAAATGGTTTGATTGCTTAGTACAGTTCACTCAGGATATCTCCCTTTGGATTACAATAAAGTCAATAAATTAAGGACTTTGATTACATCTGAAAATTCTCCTCAACTTTGCCATATAAGGAACCATAATCATGGGAATGATATTCCATCACCTTGCCATACTGAATTCGTTAGAAGCAAGTTACAGGTCCCCCTACACTCAAGGGGAACAGTTTATATACTGTCATCAGTCACTGAGGCAACCTTAGAAATCTGAATAACACAATGTAAAAATAAATAGGCAAATAGAAATTTTTAATATAAAAATGTAGCCATTATAAGAAAAAAATCTAAAAGATAGACTAGCCTACACACAGGAGCAGACAGATCAGAAGTGATTCAGTGGATGATAATACTGAAGTCTTCACCCAAAATACAGCATAGAGTCATAAAGGGATATAAACAAAAACAAACTGAAAGAGCAGTTAAGAGATGTGGTAGAAGATAGAGGAGGTCCAACATGAAATTTCAGATTATTTTTTAAAAAGGGATAGAGGCCAGGCACAGTGGCTTATGGCTGTAATTTTAACACGTTGGCAGGTTGAGGAGGGAGGATCGTTTCAGGCCAGGGAGGTAGAGATCATCCTGGGCAACACAATGAGAACCCATCTCTACAAAAAAATTTTTTTTTATTTTAATTAGCCAGACACGGTTATACACGCCTGTAGTCCTAGCTGTCAAGAGGCTGAGGCAGGAAGATCACTTAACCCTAGGAGTTCAAGGCTGCAGTGAGCTATGATTACACCACTCCAAGCTGGGTGACAGAAGAAGACCTGATCGCTAATTAATTAATTAATTAATGCAAAAGCTATCATCATCAGCAAATAGTAAAGTAATATTAAACTGCTTAAGAAAAGCAACTGTCAACTTCAAATTTTAAATCCAGTAAATAAAAGTTTTCCAGACATTCAAAGACAAGAGTTCAAGCTCCAGAGTCACATTGAAAGGCTGTTAGAGTGATATTTTTCAAATTTTTTACATGATGGCATACTTAGGAAATCATAGTTGTGGTATATGGGGATAAACAAACAAGGCTGTGCTCAGATGGGAGCACCTGGTCACCTCAGAACCGCTGGGACACCTTTAGGACTGATGAGATCAAGATTTAACTATCCAGTGTGCTAAGGCTCAAAGAAAATTGTGTCCTGAAGAAAAGATGACAGAAGTAAAAACAACAGTGAACAGATAAATTAATAAAAATATCCTTCAAACTGTAATTAACTATTGATTTTAAAATGAAATAGTTTATTAAGTCTTTTTAGCAATGAAACCATTGCTCTAGATAACAACAATATGGATGTAGGTAAGTGTGCACGTGGCATTGGATGAGATGCTCAAAGGGAAGTTAAAGTTTGCTAAGATCTTTCTACGGTGTTTGGAAATAAGAGAGAAATGCTGAATAAATTTAGGATTTGTTAGAAATATTTATATTTAATTATCCATGCAAAAACAATTAAGGGAAACCTTCCCTCAAATAGAAATTAAACACAAATCCTGCAAACAAGCACAGGAAATAAAAAGGAATTTTTAAAGTTGTCAATCTAAAAGAAGAAAGAAAATGAATGTCAAAAAAAATTACAAAATGAAATGGTAGAAATAAGTATAAATATATTAATGTTTTTAATAAATGTAAGTGTATTTTTAAATGAGAAAGTCTAAAATATTGGCAAGACACCAAAACCATGCTAAAAACCACTTAGAAGGTTGAGGTGAGTGGGAAAAATTAAATGTTAATTATTACTAGTAACATTAACAACAGACTAAATAGATTTTAAAGTAAAAAACTATCATGGCAATAAAGAATAAAATAATACACAAGAAAAAGTAATCCACCTAGAAGATGTAATTATCATGTCATAAAAATATAACCTAGAAATGTCTACCTCAATAACTGATAGAATTACAAGAAGAAAATGACAAGATCACTCATAATGATCGACTTTAGTGTATTAATATCAGAATCTGATAACTCAAACAGATATAAAAATGAGAGCATCACAATGACAATACATATCTACATCATCTATTACCTGATATGAAGCACAGAGATAAGCCTAAGATCAAGATCACTTCTGCGGTATTCTTGCCTAAAATGTATAACCTGAACTTAATCGTAGAAACATCAGACAAACCTGAAATAAAAGTCAGTTCACAAATAACGGTCAAGACTCTTTTAAAGTAACAAGGTATAGACTGGGAGAAAATATTGACAAACCATATATCCAACAAGCAAAATATATGTGGGATATATTTTTAAAAACTTTTGAAACTCAGCAATTAGAAAAGAAACAACCCTCCTAAAATGATTGGAATATATCCTTCCCCAAGGAATGTGTATGATGGCAAACAAGCACATGAAAAGAAGTCTGAAATCATTAGTCATTGAGAAAATAAAAATTAAGACCAGAATGAGACACAGACGGGACCAGAATTAGAATGGCTATAAAATAACAGTAATAAACAAAAGATAATATTGAGTGCTCACAAGGATGCCTAGTAACTGGAATTTTCATACACTGTAAAATGTTAACAGTCACTCGGGAAAACACTTTGACAGATTCTTATAAAGTAAAACAAACACCTATCTTTGGTATTTGCCTTGAAGCAATGAAAACATATGTTCACACAAAAACTTGTTCAAGAATATTTATAGCAGTATATTCATAATCACCAAAACAACCATACAATGGAATGGATGTGGTACACCCATACAATGGAATACTATTCAACAATAAAAAGAACAAGTTATTGGTACATGAAACAACACGGTTAAATTTTTTATTTATTTCCATTTTTGTACGTATATATTCATGGGGTACATGTGCAATTTTGCTACATTGATATATTGCATCATGGTGAGGTCAGGCCCTTCAGTGCATACATCACTGAAGCAATGCACATTGTACCCACCAAGCAAAACATGGTTAAATCTTAAACATACTATGCTAAGTGAAAGAAACCAGACTTAAAGTTTACATATGATATGATTCCATTTCTATGACTTTCTAGAAAAGAGAAAAACTATAGGCATAGAGAACTGATGAGTGGTGCCAGTGTTTAGGAGTGGGTGAAGAGTCTATGCATTTGTCAAAGCTCACGCAACAGTTCAGGGGGAAAAAAGAAGAAGAAAAGAATTTTACTTCATACAAATTTAAAAATTAAGATATACATTTATTTAAAAAATGCAGATGAACCAAAGACATATATCTGAAAATCAAAGCTAAACTTTTAGGAAAAAAAAAAAAGCATAGGAGAGCATCTTTATGACATTATGGTTTTGATGATTCGAAAAGTCTAAAACATAAAAGAATAATTATAAATTTAATTATATTAAAATTAAAAATTTATGCAAAAAAAGAAAAAGTTAAAAGGCAAGCTAGCTACACATTGGGAGAAGGTATTTTCAATCAAATTAAAAGCTTATATCCAAAATATACAAAAACAACTACAAATCCATAAAGGAGATGTCAAAAAAACAACAGAAAAAAATGAACAAAGAAAACAAGCAGGCGTTCACTGAAAAATGAAAGCAAAATGGTCACAATCATGAAAATATGTGCTATCCCACCAATCATATGTTAAATAAAATTTAAGGAAAGATACATTTTTACACCTTTAAAACTGACATCTAAAAATAAAAATTGTAGATCTACTAAATATGCAAGCCAAACTTTCAGTTTTGTGTATAACTCAAGATTTCTCACATATATATATAAATTCATACAATGAAATATTATAGTAGTTAAATAAACTAGTGTTATACATATCTATATGGATAAATTTAAAGACCATAATATTGAGTGAAATAAACAAGCACATAAAGATCATATCACATATAACAATTTTCTTGGAGAGGGAGGGAACAAGAGAATTGTTTGTGGATGAATACCTAGGCAGGTATACCATAAAACCGTGAATGAAAGTCCTACACTTAAGTTTCAGAATAGCTGTTACTCTGGAATATTATCAAAGTAAGGAGGAGGGACAGGGAGGAATGCACAAAGAATTCTAAATGTGTCTGTTGTTGTTTTCTAATCTTAAGTAAATTTGGCAAAATGTTAAGATGTGTCAACACTGAATGGAAAGCAAGGATTATATTATATTTTACAATAGAAATTTTTCAAAGAAAGATATCATACACACAGATGGATTTCATGTCCTGTCTCTAATGCTTGTTATTCTCCGCAATTGAGGTAAATATAATCTTTGCACCGGAGATAAAAAATATAGTTCTTGCATGCCAAGCAGTTTATAAGACCAATATGAAGGAAAAAAGAAAACATTTAATTCTAATCCTATTTATATTTTTAATGTAATAGATTTTTAAAACTTTGTGTATGTTCAACAATGTTTACAATTTGCAAATAGAACATGTACCGCATATATGGGGGATATCACAAGCTATCATAAACCACCACAAGTTGGTGGCTGGTCAAATATTTGGAGGTGGCTGCAGTAGGTAGAGATTCTGCAGCTTCAGAGTACTTACGTATCACCTAAGGGTCCATTTAAAACGCGGTTCCCTGGACCCCACACTGGATGCTTCAATTTAGTCAGTTTGGGGGTAGGCCCTGAGTCTGCATTTTCAACAAGCACCTCAGATGATTCTGAGGCCAGTTTCAAGGGACTATATTTAGAAATCAAATGCTCTACAAAAACACTCTCATAAACAAGCATCACAAGGAGGCGGCAGCTTAATTTCTTTAAATTTCTGCAGCAGAACAAGCTTTATGCCTTCTATATGACTTCAATGGCATAATGCCACATTAGGCCACTTATTTTCTATTTCTATTGACAGCAAAAGAAAAGGATATGGCTTTTAAGATAATTTCCAGACAAAGAGATTTTTTTCTCTTTTTATAACCACAGAAAAAGGTTTTTTTGACTGGGAACATTGTACTCTGTATATATTCTTTTCAAATATGCTCCCAAGCCCCATGTTTAGAAGGCATAATTGACATTATCCTTACTCCTTCTGCACTTGGAAACCATTGTGAAATGTATCTCAATTGCTCCTCACAGAAGTTTCATGAGACACACATCCTCATGCCATTTCGCAGGTGTGAAAACAGTAACAAGAGACAGAGCAAGAACAGAACTTCAGTTGACCCAACCTCAAAAACCCTACATGGCCACATGCTCCCCAAGCATTTTCCAAAAATATGTGTCAGCGTTAGCACTGCTATTCTGTGAGCATTATCCCCACCGAAGTCCGTGTGGTGTGGAAATTCTGCAGAAATTTTAAATTTCCTGCAGCAAGAAGTTGTATATGCAAGGTTTAATTTTGCCACTACACTTTTAGACCTCTTGGCCATGCCTCAGTACAGTGCCTTCCAAATACTAAGGCAAAATTATTTTGGGGGGAGGGAATTGAGAGTCGAGATTTGGGGAACAGAATCTTTCTCTGCATCATCCAATCAGCCTTCCTTGAGTCAGCTGGTTTGCTGATGGTGATATTCTTAGGGTTCATTCTGCCCTGTGGGGTAATCCAGTCCTATACTTTTGAGTTTTCACTGCAGGGTCCTCAGAGAGGACTGAATCTATGCTCATGAGCCTCTAATTATCACCATATGGGAATTCTGGGAACAGGAGGTATGTTTATCACCAGGCATTATGGAGTTCTTAATCAGCAAGGTTTTAAAGCATTTGTAAATGTCTTGATAGAGCGCTTTGGTAAAAGCTGAGGATATCATGATAAACAATACTTGATTTCAAAGAGCTTCTTTCAAATTGTTGACCATATTAAGTCACAATCTAAAATCCCTACATTCTTTAGTTGACACTACCTACAGCTACTCCTACCTAGGGGAGCAATTTGGACAGGAAGCTGTAAGGTTTGGAATAAAAGCAATGAAGAAACCGAATGTGCTGAACAAAGGGTATGTTTTATTTACAGAGCACTCCTGGGGGAGGTTCAAGGGTCCCAGGGAAAGGGGCCCGAGAAGTCACACCGTGTGGACCAGGGAGGTGGGTTATATGGGGGCCGTCTTGACGCGGAGCCTATCCAGAGTGACAGCGAGCCAGATCTCTGCTTCAAAACAGGAAGCGGCCCCAGCGGGTGGTTCTTCCGCGAGGAAGCGGCCCATCAAAACCACAGAACCACATGGCAGAGTTGAGGATGTGCGGATGGGGGGATGTGCAAGCCCCCAGGAGGATTCCACTGGCCAGCCTTACATTCCAGCCTCTTTGGTTATAAAAAAGGGTCAATGACTCTCTCTGGCTTCTTCAAGCCTAATGGGGGCATAGTGGAGCCCTTGAGGCTGTTTTAAGGCTATGGGGGAACAGTGGGCATAGGGAAATATGGGTGTAACAAGAGCTGGTTTACGGCCACAAGGGAGAGCTCCTGGAGTTGTCTTTGGAGGAACTGCAACAGGCAGGGAGTTATTAAACAGATTAAACATATTATACACAATGGACCAAGAAAAGGTAATAGCCATGTGGTTAGAGGGGACTGTAGCCATCCAGATGCTGTGACATCTTTATATTTTTGACCCAATAGATCTTTTCTGATCTCAGATAGTTTGTTAATGTTTTCTTCTACCATATCTGATTCATTAATATAATAGCAACATTCCTCCTGAAGAAATATGCAAGTTCCCCCTTTGTCTGTCATAAGGAGATCTAAGGCTCGTCTGTTTTGGAGGGCTACTTGTGCTAGGGAAGTAAGCTGTCTTTGCAAGGAAGCTAAGGAGGTGTGCTTTCAAGGGCTAGATCGATACAGGAAGCGAAGTCTTGAGCTGTGATTATACTATGTCCCAGGGCCCCTCCTCCTAACCCAGCGGCTGTTATACAAGTGGCCAGGGCAAGCCCTATCATGATGGGGAGAAAAGCTGCCCGTCACTGCCTGGTTTCTGTCATAAGCCCTCTGAATTCTCCCTCACTATACAGCATTAATTGTGGGACTATAATGACTGGGAAACAAGGTCCCGGGGAGGATGCGTTGATGCATTGGGTGAGCGTCCTGTTGCACCAAAGGACTCTCCTGGCCAGGAAGACAATGCTGAGGAGACGGTATGGTTAGAAACACAGTGCCCATGGAGTTGCGAGTTTGGGTCTGTGTGGGAGGTAAGGTAGCGGATGCGGTCGGTGACCTACTGGTCACTGGGCTCAGGTTCCCATAACTGAACCTGGGTCAGGGACAAAGAGCAGTCTTCACCTGAGAGAAAGACAGTGGTTAGAGGAATTTAAAGGGACAGCTGCTAACAAAGGCCTTTGTAGAGAGGCACAGAGAAAACAGTGCGAGGTATTAGGAGCTAGAGCTAAAGAGTTGAGAAAAGCAAGAGTGTGCTGTAGAATCTGTAACCAGGAGGTGAT
>CAUYRT010096145.1:0-60820 GCA_963574885.1 Lepilemur ruficaudatus
TGAGACCATCTAGTTGCAGGAAAACAAGCTCAGGACTCCCACTGATTCTGCATTATGGTGGGTTGTATAATTATTTCTTTATATATTACAATGTAATAATAACAGAAATAAAGTGCACAATACATGCAATGTACTTGAATCATTCCAAAACCATCCCCCACCCCCAGCCCTGGTCCATGGAAAAATTATCTTCCATGAAATCAGTGCCAGAAAGGTTGGGGACTGTTGCTTTAGAACATGATTAGGCCATGGGGGCTCTGCCCTTATAGATGAGATTAGCAACCTCATAAAAAGGCTGGAGGGAACTGGCTAGGCCCTTCTGTTCTTCCATGTCTTCTGTCATGTGTGGACACAGAATTCATCCTTTTCTATCCCCTTCTGTCTAATGAGGACACAGCAAGAAGGCTCCATCTTGGAAATGGGAGTAGCTTTCACTGGACACAGAGTCTGGACTTCCCAGACCCTAGAAATGTGAGCAATAAATTTAAACTGCTTATAAATTACCCAATCTCAGCTATTTTGTTATAGCAGCACAAATAACTAAGACAGAAATAGCAGCCAAGACGTACAGTACTACTATAACAAATACCTGAAAATATGGAAGTGTCTTTGAAACTGGATAATGGGTAGAGTCTAGAAGAGTTTGGAAGTGCACACAAGAAAAAGCCTAGATTTCTGTGAATGAAGTGTTAATGGTTATGTGATTCTGATGAGGACTCAGAAGAAGGGAGCTAGAGAGAGAGTCTAATCCTCCTTAGAAATTATCTAACTGGTTGTGAACAGAATGTTGGTAGAAATATAGAAAGTAAAAGCAATTCTGATTAGTTCTTAGAAGAAAATGAGAAACAATGCATTGGAAACTGTAAAGTAGAAAACAAGCTGAATTGTGCTCCTGTTTCAATGCTTGATGGAAGGCAGAATTTGTAGGCAATGTACTAAGATATTTGGCAGAAGAAATATCTAAGCAATGTGTTGAGAGGGTTGTGTGGCTTCTCTTGACTGCTTATAGAAAGATCTGAGAAGAGAGAAATAAATTTAATACAGAATTTTAATCAAAAGGGAAGTAGAACTTAAAGAGTTAGAAAATGCTCAACCTGGCCATACAAAAAATGAAAAGGCAGCATGTTCTGGAGAGAATACCAAGGGTGTGGCCAAGTGACACTTTCATAAGAAGATTAGTATGGATATAATAAGCCAGATGCTATTCATCAAGACAATAGAAGAATGACCCCAAAGGCATTTTGGAGATCTTCTAGGCTGCCACTCCCATCACAGGCCCAGAGTGCCAGGACCTTGAGGGCAGAAGAACAGTTTCAAGAGAGGAACTCAGGGCACCTGTGGAACCTTGAGGTTCACTACCCAGAGTGGCCTCAAGTTTCTGCTCCACTCATTCTGCCGCAGCACTTGTTGGCCACCCCAGCTGTAGCTCAAGCAGGCCCAGGTGTGGCTCAGATGGCCGATCCACAGGGCACATGTGGTAAGCCTTGGCAGTGTCCATGTCGAGATCACTGTGCAGACACTCCGAGTACACAGGCTGTGAAGGCATGGCTACCTCCACCTAGATTTAAAAAAATGTCTCGGAGAGCCTCTGGACTCAAGCAGAGAACTGCCACAGGGACAGGGCT
This sequence comes from Lepilemur ruficaudatus, assembly GCA_963574885.1. Lineage (NCBI taxonomy): Eukaryota > Metazoa > Chordata > Mammalia > Primates > Lepilemuridae > Lepilemur > Lepilemur ruficaudatus. Next base: position 1,626 of record CAUYRT010096145.1, read on the forward strand.
GCCACAGAGAATCTCTACTAGGACAATGCCTAACAGGTCTGTAGAGGCAGGGCCAATGCAGAGAGCCCCCACTAGGGCAACGCTTAGTGGAGCCATGGGGGCACCTTTGCCCCTGAGACCCCCAACCTGTAGAGCCACCAGCATGTAACAACAGCCTGGAAGAACCACAGGCATGTGACTCCAACCTCTGAGAGCTGCAATGTCAATGGGAAAACAGCCAAACTCGGTAAAGTAATTTAAAAACTAATTGAGCTGCATATGCACACCCCTGGCCCAGAGAGCCACGCCCAAGAAGACTTCAGTAAGTGGTCTCACCATGGTTGGGTAACAGTTTGATTTTATACATTTCAGGGAGAAAGGAATTACACATAAAGTTATAAATTAATACATGAAAGGCATAAATTGGTTTGGCCTGAAAAGGCATGACATCTCAAAGCAAAGAATTACAGGTCATAGGTGGGTTTAAAGATTCTTTGATTTGTAATTGGTTATAGAAATGAAGTTTTGTCTAAAGGCTTGAAATGTTTTAAGATAAGGAAGTCCGTTAATCAGAGATAAGCCACCAGACCCATACCAAACACATATGCAGACTCAAGTGATCTGTTAAGTAAATAGATGACCTGCAGGTGTGTTTTAAGCTTTGTCTTGCATAGCCCTAGGCCTGTTGATGAGTTACAAAGGACATCTACAAGGAGGGAAGTAGGCATGAAGGGGCATATCTGACCTCACTTCTCATGGCCAGCAACTGAGCTTTAGGGTATTTCTGGGGTCCCCTTGGCCAAGAGGGAGTCCATTCAGTTGGCTTGTGGGCTTAAGATTTTAAGTTAATTCACAGCAGCATGGGTTGTGCCTAACAAAGCCATGGGGATGGGGCTGCCTGGGTCCAACCTCTGCCCCAATGTATTCAGAAGGCAGGACATAGAGTCAAGGAAAATTATTTTCAGTCCTTAAGATTTTAATGTTGTTAGCCTTGTTAGGCTTTGGACCTACATGGACTCTATTACCTCTTTCTTCTTTCCTATTTCTCCCTTTCAGAATGAAAACATCTATCCTGTTCCTGTCCCACCTTTGCATTGGAAGCACATAACAAAAACACATATTCATTTTGTCCCAATAGCCCCCAAAGTCTTAACTCTTTCCAGCATCAACTTTAAAGTCTAAGTCCAAATTCTTGTCTAAGTATAATATAAATCAGATATGAATGAGACTCAAGGTATGATTCATCCTGAAGAAAATTCCTTTTCAACTGTGAGTCTGTGAAATCAAACAAGATATATAGACAGCTATATGTCCATATATTTCACTGTACCTATAACTGTTGAATTCATTCTCTAACAACTTCTATCAAGTTACTGTACTAAAACTGCTTCCCTAATGCTTATTAAAAGCTCTACACAACCACACACACACTCACATCTATTTACTTATATTTATTTTCACATATATGCAGGATATATATAATTTATTCAATAGAAATGGATATGCTAATATTTTAGAACCTTAAAGAAAGAATGGTAATTGACCTTAAGAAATCTACTCCTGGCCTTAATTCAACTTATCAATTTGGCTGCTTGAAAAGATTATAGGCTTTAGAGCCAAACAAGCCCGTGTTCAAATCCCTGATCCACCATTTCTCAGTTATGTAATCTTGAGTAAATTACTAAATCTTCTTCAGGCTTTTATTTATCTATAAAAATGGAGAAAATATATCTATCTCTTACATTTATTCCCAAAGGTTAAAGAACATGATGTGTGTAATGTGTGACATGCACTTTATCTGAAACATGGGAAATAGTCAATGCATGATAGAGATTATTAACATTGTTATTAGGATAGTAGTAATGTGCTTTGCAGATTTAACTCTCTTGCTTCTAGATAAGAGGTACCTCAGAGCATGGGCCTTGTCTTATTTTTCTTTGTTCTAGTTCTCAGTTACTAGACAGTACTTGTGTAATGCCTGTTAAATGAATAGATAAATGAATGATAGATTTGAAGTAAAAATACACACACACACTATACATACATATATGTATACATATATATATATATATATATATATATATATATAGTTGTCTTAGATGCAATACCTTTGATTATTCCAAAGCTACTGTGGTGTGAAGAATTAAGACTTATACTATAAAGGTATGAATAACTAGGTATTATCCCCTACTATAGTCATCTATTTATACAAAGGTACAATGTGCAGTGCCTAATAGCCAAAGCTGTGATCTTGAGTGATGAAATTAGAGACACTAATGAAGAAATACCATGAGCAATGCACCACCTTGCACACAGTGAGTACTCTGTAAACATCAATCAAATCAAATTGGATTAGACTAGACAGGAATAGTCTGAACTGAATTGAATTGAATTGATCAAATCGAATAGAATTGAATCGAATCAAGTTCAGTTCAATTAAAATGATTTCATAAATCTGATAGAATGTGAGTTCCTTAAGGGCAAGGACTTTATCTGTTTTGTTTTCAGCTATCTCCTTAGTACCTAGCACAGAGTGGACTTTAAAAAGATATGAATGGATAAATGAATGAATTGGCAGTCAGATAGGTAGTCACCCTGTCAACATGACAGTCTAGATATCCTGTGAAGGGGTCTCCCCCCAAAAAGATCAAGGGATTCAGAAAGCCTATCCAAGAAAAAGATTCATTCCATTAACCACGAGGGAAAGGCAAGATATAGCCTGAACTTAGAGTGTGTGCATTATCTGCATTGATAAACATGAAGAAAGATTCAAATGGAGAAAAAAGGGAAGCTTACTGATCCATGATCATTGTCTTCTTTGGAAGAATTAGGAAGCTGTTGTTCAGACTTCTGCACTATGTAGTTGTCATATAACGAATAGTTCCCCACTTTGGGAAGGTGTGAGACTTGATAATAACCATAGTCTTTCAACATCTAGAAGTTTTGCCAAGAAAAGAAACTAAACTCCAAGGAAATCCTAATTTCCACCCTGATAAGCTCTCCCAGGGCCACCCTACTCTGTTTGACCTTCCAAGGTTCTCTCAGGGGGTGGTATCATGCTTGTACCACAGTTGGACACCAATGCCAATGGCTGGTGAGTGGTCAGGATCTGTGAGCTTCTCTGATGCAGGAAAGGAAAATGCTGATTCTCACTTCAACCAGGAGCAGCAGTCTCTAACTCACCCAAATTGTTGGGGAGAACCTAAGTACTATTTTATTTGCAGTGCAGAACCAAACCTCAACACCATCATGGATGAGTTACAGACTCATAGAAATTTAGGCCTAAAGGGAAAGTCAGACACTACCTAACTGAGCTACTTCACTATAGAGATGTGGGAGACGAAGCCCAGCACAGCGAAGGGACTTACTGGAGGCTACACAGCTAGTCAGTGTAGAACCAGAGACATAACTCATGTCTCCCCACTACCAGGCCCGTGGCTCTCCAGGTCCACCCCACCTGAGGGCTTTATGATCACCCTCAACACTGCTCAGTGCTGGTCATGAAAGGTGGAGAGTATCTGGGCAATTTGCTGATGAATTAACTCTTGATTCAGAGAAATGTCTTCATTGGGGCTGCAATGTTCACAGTTCCCTCCTTCCTTTGGGAATTAGAAAGCACAATCTATATCAAAGACAGTTTTCTCTGACTAGGCACAAAAACAGGGTCAGGAGTTAGGGCAATTGTAGAGCTCAAATGTGACACCCTTGGTTCTCCAAGTCAGGATGTCCTTTACCTACCACCAAACTTCTCCTTGGTCTATTCTATGAAATCTTGATCTTAGATTCTTCATTCTTACTAAGGTGTTAATAGCTGACAGAAAAATAGCTGCTTCTAGAGGCATGTGGGGTCAAAGTGATGAAGTTGTGATTATTGACCTGTCACATTGGGAACATCAGAGCCAGAGAGAAGACACACAGTCTGAAAAGAAGAGCTGCCCCCACAACAAAGAATTATCTGGCTCAAAATGTCAATAGTGCAGAGGTTGAGAAACCTTGCTCTGGGTTGAAGCAAGCTGCATAAACTCCTAGCATGAATCATCAGGTGAGCCCATGGAGAGTAACCCACCATCTGCATAACTCTGCACTTCTGCCTTTTTCCAGAAAGGGAAGAGTATGACCCAACCATGCTTATAACCAATCTCAGCCTCCCATCAGCAGGCACTAATAGCATCCTGGCCTCTGTGTATTCGCATGGTGCCTGCTACATGCTCTCCCCAAATATCTCTCATCCTCCCAATTGTTCTGGGAGCAAGTGGCAGTATTATTATTATTCATACCCCACAGACCAGGAAACAAAGAGGGAGGCAATTTACTGAGGTTTTGCAAAGAGAAAGAGGAAGCGTCAGAATTCCAACCCAGATTAGTCCTAACTCCAGAAACTAAGCTCTTCTCATTACCTCACACAAGAGACAGGAGTGTGGATTCTGAAAGACTGAGTGTTTAAGAAAATATTCAAGGGCAGAGGAGCAGTAGCAGTGCCATGCAGTGCTATTTGTGCAGAATAGTCATGTTGAGGCCACATGGCAAGATAGACACTTCTACCTAAGCTGGGTGTGATAGGTAGAATAGTGACTCCCCTGAAGATGTCCATGTCTTAACCCCTGAAACCTATGAATATGTCACCTCCCAAGGCAAAAGAGACTTTTCAGTGGTGATTAAATTAAAGACCTTGAGATGAGAAGATTATCCTGGATCATTCAGGTGGGCCCAGTGTAATGATGAGAGTCCATTTAAGACAGAGGCAGGAGAGTAATGTCGGAGAAGGAGACGTGAGGATGGAAGCAGAGTTCATCAGGACATGGACCAGAAGCCAGGGAATACAGACAGCCTCTGGAAGCTGGGGGAAGAAAAGATTCTCTCCTACAGCCTCAGAAGGGGCATAGTCCTGCAGACACCTTGATTTTAGCTAGGTGGAACTGATTTCCAACTTCTGACCTCCAGAACTACAAAGGTGATAAATTCGTGTTGTTTTAAGCCACTAAGTGTGCAATAATTTGTTATGGCAGCAATAGGAAACTAATATACTAGGGTTGTTAAATAAAATACAGGACACCCAGTTAAATTCGAATTTAGGGTAAGTGTCCAGTGATTTTTTAGTATAAGTACATTTCACGCAATATCTGTGTGTCCTGTATTTTCATTTGTTAAAGCTGGTAGCTCTAAGCACCTTTCCTCTCCCCACCCAGACCCTAAGTCCCTGCAGACCTTTTCCCTCTGTGCTCAGTCAGAGCCGTATCTTTATACCTGCTACTCTAGGGTTAGTCTATGACTCAACAGAGTGAAATTGTTAAGGCCTCAGATAAATAGCTCTGAGGGAAAGTTATTATTCTATATCATTGCCTATCAATTATTTATAGTTTATAATGCAGTGCCATTTGTAATGGGTAATATGTTTTTCTATTGTGTCGTAATATCATCTAACTCATCAGAACAACCATTGGGGAGATGGATTGGCTTGGTGCAAATAGCAGTGCCTTTTTTTTTTTTTTAACAAGCTGTATGCATTTTTGAACCTAGAAATCACTGCTGTTTTAGATAAGAGAAAACTCTTCATTAAATTCAAAGAGAAGGATAGAATACATCTTTTCTGACAAATTGATTTCCTAAGAAGCAGGGCAGGAACTAGGGCAAGGCCACTATGCCTAGGTACAAAATGTGGGGAGGCTCGCAGAGTTAAGTGCTGCCCCTGCACTTGAGGAATTTAAGGAGAATGAGCACTTCCTTAAATTTTGTATCCTGGGAGACTCACTTGACTTGCCCTAGTCTTGCCCTGCTATGAAAACTCACATCAAGCCATCAAGAAAAGCCAGAGCTAATCTGGCCTCTTTACATGGCCTATGGGAAACTGAGGCCTGGAAAGATATGGACAGACCAAAATCCACTTAGCTGAGTGACTGCAGTGGACCTTGTGATTGCTATTTCAGCATATTTTGCATCACCCCACTGAGTTGCAACCAGGGCCTGGAGGTTTGCACCTCACTTCCAGATTTAGGACAAGGCCCTACCTTGACTAGATTAAGCAAATGGGCATAATTCCATATCCCTGGTTTCAGTGATTGGGCACTTAACTCAAGCCTAAGCCAGTCAATAGATGGTGTGTCTCTGGCCTCGGCAGTTAGCTCCACGGCACACACACGGGACAGAACAAAACTCATGACTTTTGATCCATGGGTGGAGAAAACGATGTCTCTTTCCTTTGGAAGGTATGAAACACAAATAGAGAGGCTGGAACTGCTGCAGTCATTTTATTACCATGAGGAAAAACAGAATGAAAAGGAAGTAATCACATGTAAAAGGGCAAAGGTAAGGAAATCATAAAAGGAAACCAGAATCTTCATCAACTCTCACCTAAAGGACCCATTCCCTCTGAACTACTCTGTTACATGCATCAATAAATGCAGATTAATATTTAATCCAGTTTGAATTAAAATATTCTGTTGCCTACATGTGGCTACTGACCATTTGAAGGGTGGCTTATGTGACTGAGAAACTGGACGGCTACCGTATTGGACAGTGCATCCCTACAAGCTTTATTTCTTTCATCTCAGTTGTTGCCTCCTCCAGAAGCCTTCTTAGGATCTTATCTTTCCTCCAGAGTTGGTTAGGCTCACCTATTCTGTGACCCTATAGCACCAGAGCATGCCTTGAACACTGTGATTATCTCTTTTAGAACAATTATCTTTTCCCATGTCTTTCTCCCTCCTTTGTTTGAGATTTTTGAAGGCAAGGTCTATTCCTATGTCCTAGCATTGAACAGAGGCATGGTACGTGGTAACTGCGGAACTGGACGAGGTCCTGTGTGGCCCAAATGTGTTCTGGATGTGAAATGCTCGGTACCTTGTAAGACAGCATAAAAAGGCTCACTGTCATTATAAGACATTGTTAATATTCCTGGTTGTTGACCTTGACCCACTCTTCCATTTGTGATGGAAGTCTCAGTTGCTGCCTTGAGTGACTTCAGAAATATGCTCAGCCCTCTGCTACCTGTGACCGTTGATTTCAGGCTCACTGGCTTCTTACCCTGCTGCTGCCCTTTCTAACTTGTGTCCTGTTTCCCTAATCTTCTGGCTTGGTCTTCTTGGTCTGCCATCTGCACACCAGTGGGGGAAGGAGGAAGAGCCAGCAGATAAGGCTGAGTGTTAAGGCCATTGCAATTGCCAGCCTGTGAAGTGTGGCTTTGGTGTGCTGTGGAGCCTTCTGCTCCAGATGCGCATCCTACTGCCGAGCCTTTAAACCTGAGAGATTTGTCCAATTCATTCATTACTTTTAACAATGTCTATTGAGTTCCTAAAAAGTGTCGAGCACATGACTAGGCACTGGGGTTCTGCCAGTGAAAAAGACAAAGACCCCATCATGCTGAAGCTCATATTCCAATCGGGGAGACAGACAAAAATAATACACAAACATATCATACGTGTATATATACAAATAGCTTCAGTGCAGAAGAATAAAACAGAGTATGAGAATAGAGGTGAAGCAGAGACACCAGTCAGACAGGTGACCTCAGAGGTCCAACAAAAATAATGGTGACAAGGTCCAGAGTGATGGAGTATTATCAGATTGGGGACCAGAAACTTCTTAAGAGTCCGTTGTTTTCTTTTGTCCTTGCTCTCACTCCTTGACTCTGCCTAGATCAGCTCCTTGGCTATAACTCCCCCGTCCTCAGCCACCCTCAGTATTTCAACAACTAATATCCTTTCAATTCTTTCTAGTGAATAATGTGTACTCACCTCCTGGGGTTTACCAGGCCTTTCCATTGTAATAGAAGACCCTCCTGGCTGAGCTCACTGTCCAATCCAGGATCAGACAAAATTTAGGAGATCAAAGTCACTTCCTCTGTCTGGGTCTCTTCCTGTGCAGGGGGAAAGATTGCACAAGACAACCTCCAGTGCCTCTCCCAATTCAACATTGTATAATTGTAGCTTAGGCTTTGAGGAATAAAAAGATAACAAGAGAAAGAAGAAAGAGAGAGGAAGAGAAGGAGGTAAGGGCAAGCAAGAAAGGAGGATGGGCAGGAAGGAAAGGAAGGGGGGAGAAGGAGGGAGAAGAAAAAATCTAGTTACAAGAACAAGATGAAATTATCTTACCACAAGAAATACTACTGTATGAGGCTTTAGAAACAGGCAAAATGACAAAATCTTCACATGTAAGCCCACAGGTGAGTCCTAGGTTCCAAGTAGCATCTACCACCTCCCTCATTTCCTCATCTCCATACCATCAGCATCCCTGAAAGGTCTGGTGAGCACGCACCCTAGCAGGGTTGAGTCCGTAGCCAGCCATCTGTTCCTTTCTTGTCTAATCTGAGCATAATCTAGTTCTCTAGGCTGGAGGGGGATTTGTCTCTCCAGTGTGTTTCTGCCTGCTCTGTCTTGGGGCACGCTAGGATGTAGTCTCAAGTGTGTCCTCAGCCTTCCGTGGGGACTCATGCATCTTGAGGAGCAGCCAGGCGAGTGGCCTGGGGCAGCCTGCTCCATCCATACTGATGTCCTCATTCCCACGGCCCAGCCTGAATGCCAATGACCCAAATCCCATTACTGGCTTTCTGCTTCACTCATTACCATGAGTTTTTCATATCTTCTTGTTTTCAGGAAAAAAAAAAAAAATTCATTTTCAGGAGAAACAACTCTGCCTTACACTCGAGTATTAGGCAGACATTGATTTTTATTAGTGCCACAAATTCTTTCTTGTATCGCATTTTATTTAGGCTTTTAAAACCCTTCATTTATGCAGCTTGAATTGGAGGATTTTCTTGCTAAGAGAGTAGGCAGAGAACTGCAGAAGACTCAAAATGTTAAGGATTCTCTAAGGGCAGAGGGATCTATTCCCAGATGGGCTTATATTCTAGAAAGAAAAAAAAAAATAGTGAGTCCTCACAAAGACTTGCTGGAGAAATTATTGTAAATAAGAAAATTCACCTGGAAGGAAGACGTGAGAAACGACATCATGCTGGTCTTTTAGGCTGGGCCCCGGGAACTAGGACATGGGTGCAAAGCAGACTGCCACAGGCCACCAGCCTAACTTCTCCTTAAGATGCACAAAGTCCCTAGTGAAAGCTGAGAAATGTGAAATTACTTCTGAATGTGCTTCCAGACAGGGCAGTGTGAATTGTAATGAAGAGACGAAAGATGCGGTGCTGCAGACCTCGCTGGCACTATCCCACGTGGACCTCACAGCTCTGCCTCATGGAAGAGTTAGCAGCCTCATTCTAGAGTTGAGAAAACCAAGGCTGAGTAACCCAGCTCGGTCACCTCAAGTCAGCAATCTCAAAACTGGTGAGAGCCAGGTTTGCTTATTTTTTCCTACCCAGCCCTGCCTGATTCTCTTTCCATAACCCAGCACTGCTTTCTTACTGGAAGCCTACTAAGGTCAAGGTCCCTATGTAGTCCGTATCATATCTTTTATAGGAATAAAGACATTCTCCACCTGAGGAAAACATTTAATATCTTACAATGCACTTTCACACTTACCTTCCACCTGATTCTCACAGCAATCTTGTGGGGTTAATATTTCATCTCCTCTTTATGAATAAAGAAATTGAAACTTACGTTTCAGGCACCATATCAGGTGGCTAAGAACACACAGCTCTAGAGGCTGTTTGAGGGTCTAACAAACTTGGATTCAAGTCCTAACTCTGCCACTTTCCAATCTTGTGTCCTCAGGCAAAATGCATATTTTCTCTACATGTCGGTTTTCACATCTGATAATTGTCTTCCCTCATAGGACAGTTTCTTCATTCATTCTACAAGTATTTATTCAGCATCTTCTGGAGCTGAATATCTGGAGCTCTGGAGATACACCAATGAACAGAACAAAAATCCCGGCCTTCGTGGGATTATACTCTTGTGGGGGAAGACAGAAAACGAAATATGTGATGTTTGAAGGTGATTAAGTGCTAAGAAGAATAAAACAGGTAAAGAGAGTGGGAGTATTGGGGAAGAAGTTTGATTCAAGACAGAATGGGAGGGGAAGACCTCTACTGAGAAAATGACACTCAGTGAAGCCCTCAAAAAGGGATGAGGGAGTGAGCCATGGAGATACCTCAAAGAAGAGCTTTCTAGGCAAGAGGGAACAACAAGTGGAGAGGCCCAGAGGCAAGAAGTTGGGAGGGTTCCTTTGTGCTCCAGGAACAGGGAGGCCCTGTGGCTGCACTGGAGTAAGCAAGGGAGAAAGAAGTAGGACACAAGTTTGGAGATATAACTGTCGGTGCAGAGGGTGGGGCACAAATTATGCAATGTTTTGTGGGACCATTACAATGACTTAGACTAATTTCTCCAAGGGTAATTGGGAGCCACTGGAGGTTTTTGACAGAGGAGTGCCATGATTTCACTTCAGTTTTATCAGAATTACTCAAGCTGCTAGGTTGTGTTAGACTGCAGGGGTCAGGTGTGGAAGCCAATTAGGAGGCTGTTGTCATTATCCAGGAAGAGAGGATGGCGTGGTGGTCTGAACCAGAGTGGTAGTCACTGAGATTGGAAAAATGGTGGGAATTTGGTTTTATTTTGAAATAGAGTCATAAGATTTGTTGATGAATTGTATGGGTGGGAAAAAAAAAAGGAGTTAGGGATGGGAACACCAGTTTTCTGGTCTGAGTGACAGAAAGGAGAGGGTTGCTTTTCACTGAGAAGGAGGGTATAGGATGACCAGCCCTGGAAGGGTGATGAGGAATTGAGAAATCAATGTGTACAGTTTCTCCGGTATACAGTGTCTGGCACAAAGTATGTGCTCCACATCAGTAAGATATTATTATTGTTAATTTTGTATCACCAATCTAGTCAAATATTTCCACTGATCTTTGCCCTATGTCCATGCATTCTCAGAAAGCACACATTCAGGCTTTTTCAACCAGTGGATAGACTGCAGAATTGGTACCATAAGTGGTTTTTGAAGTCTTTTGGCCACGTACAGCCCCTTGACCCATCAGGTGTGCCCTGGGCTTCCCACCTTTGCACAGACTGCCTTCTCCCTATCCTATCTTTCCTTTCTCCCAGCTTCTCCATACAGGAAATATACAAGGGCACAAACTAGAAGTCAGTGCAGATCCAAATTTGGTTTTGTTCAGAGAGCATCCCTTAATGCTCAGAAAAAATCTAGTCCCATGTTACAAAGAGAAGCTGAAGACCAGAAAGGTGTCATGGCTTGCGACTTTCTCATTGGTATGAAAAAGAAACTGAATTAAATAATTCCCAAGGATTCTCCCAGTTCTCACATGCTTCAAGTACTTGGACAAACACAAGACACAATGAAAACCAATCGTAATAATAACCCAAAACCTAGGAATCATCTTTGATTCCTCTATCCTTCATACCCACATCTAAGCCACCAGCAAGTTCTGCTGACTCTACCTCCAAAATAAATACCACTCTGTCTCCGTCTTTCCACAGCTAGGCTACCAATTCAGACAAGCCACCATCATCTTGAATAGCCATGAATAGCCACAGCAGCCTCTAGCTGGTTTCTTCACTGCCATTCTAGCCTTCCTCCTGCCTGTATTCATGTGCCAGCCTGAATGATCTGTTCAGAATTTGAGCCAGATATATTTACTTCTTTACCCAAAACCTACCAATGACTTCCTATCACGTCTTGCTCTGGCTTATCAGGCATCTGGCCCCTGCCTTCCTCTTTGACCAGCTCTTTTACCACTGCCCCCCACTCACTAGGCTCTCTGGCCTCTGTCTATGCCTTTGCTATGCCAGGCTTCTGCCTCTCCATAGCAGTCCGACTTCCAAGAGGGCCTGCAGTGATTCCTGCCTCCTCATACTCACACTCTGTGTGACCCCCTCCCTTGTGTGTAGCTGGACCTAGTGACTTGCTCCTAAAGAACAGAAATAAGGCCAAGGTGATGGGATGTCACTTCCAAGGTTAGGTTACAAATGACTTTATCTTCCACCTTGTTGCCTTCCCCCACTTTACCTTCTCACTTGCTCATTCTGATGAAATAAGCTTCTAAGCTGTAAGCTTCCCTATGAGAAGGTCCACTTGCTAGGAACTAGTGGTGGCCTACAGCCAACAGCCAATGAGGAACTGAGGCCTCCAGTCCAACAGCTTGGGAGGAACTGAATTGTGACATGGATCATGTGAGTGAGCTTGGAAGACATTCCATCCCTAGTCCAACCATAACAGGACTACAGTCCTGGCCAACACCTTAATTGCAGCTTGTAAGAGACCCTGCAGCTGACCCAGCTAAGCTATGCCCAGAATCCTGACCCATAGAAATTTTGAGATAATAAATGCTTATTGCTTTAAACCATAAAATTTTGGAGTAATGTGTTACACAACAATAGAAAACTAAGACACCACCTTGGGACATTTTCTCTTCTGTTCCCTCAGACAGGAATTCTCTTTCCTCTCAGATCTTCTGATGATGGGCTCCATCACGCAGTTTCTCAGTTTAAATGTCCCTTTCTCAGAATTTATTCCCTAGCCAACCCCACACTCAGCCTGTTACTCTGTTTCATTATATTTATCCACGTTTAACTAGCTGAAAAGATTTTATTTATTTACTGGTTTATTTGTCTCCCCTGTCATAACGAAAGAAGAAGAACCTTCTTGGATATGTTCATAGCTGAATCCCAGTTCCAAAATAGAGCCTGGCACATAGTACCCTCAATAAATATGTGTTGAATAAATAAATGAATGAACAAAGAATGAAAAGTAGCTGTGAAAGAGAGATGGAGGGAATGGAGAAGCTCTATAACATGATTGCTTTTAAGCTCTTGGACACCGGGCCAGCCTTTGTTCTCAAGATTCACCCCGTGTGTCTGCTTAAGTACATTTAAAGTTTGAAGGACCCCAGGGTTGTTTGTTTCTTTCAAAGATCACCCTCTAGCTTCAATTTCCCTGGTTGAGTTTCCTGCAGATTTCAGCTGAATTTCAGAATGGCAAAAACCCACATCCTCTTCCTTCTGGAGCACCCTCTCCTCTTCTGTAACCCACCAGCCAGTTTCAACACGTCCCCCCTTCTAAGTGAAGAGCATTTAAAAGACTCTAAAGCTTACTGAACTCCTACAACATTTAACCATTTCTATTTTTCAAGTGCCAATGATTCAAAAACAATTAGTCTCTCCTGAAATTCATGTGGTTTTACAAATTAGGGAGAAAGTTTTTGTCTCAGAGTAGACTGTCAAGTTGCAAAACAAATGTTATTCACCTTTTGTGTGGCTCTGTTTTCTTCCTTCCTATTCCCACTAAGTTCATAGCTTGAAACAACGAAATAAACTATATCCCCATAGTCCCACTGAAAATAGAGAATAAAAGATTATTCCTTTGGAAAGGCACATCCAAGGAGAAAAAGATTGAGGAATTTGTGTTTACTTTATTCTTGAATGTGACTTATAACTGAGGACATACATCAGTTCAACACCAAAACATCAACACGTCTATTAATAGCAACAGGCAAAAACTATCAAAATGGATAACAAAGCAAACTCTCCTCTCTGCCATTTTTGAGACACATGCCTATAACAAAATAGAGTCAAGGATATTTATCATACAATATTCATATTAACACAAAATTTATTTTTGTCTAAATTTCCAATAAAAGGGGATTATTTAAGTACATTATAGAGTACTTCTACAACAGAATACTATATAGTTAATAAAAAATATATTCTCAAAGATTTGCGTAAAATACTCCTGATATATTGGTAAATGGGATTCATTAAAAGTGGAGCATATCAACTGAGCTCCATCTGTACATGCTCACATCTTCTAAAGTGAATTTTGTCTTCACTTACTCTCCCCCTACCACACCTTTCTAGCTTCTGACCTCCCTTCTTCACCATTGCCCTCCAAGGGGAATCTCATTCTTGCCAGCCGTAATTTCTGACATTTTTGTGAGACAAAATTAGGGAAATGGGTAGGGGAAGACAGAGATGCAAAGGTAGTAAAACTTTAGATAAAAATCTTTCTTGCTGGGTGTGGCTTCAGGTTCTCCTCTATTGTGGAGATTCCAGGTAATGAGCAAAGAAGAGCAAAGAAGAAAGTAAATTTTTTTTTTGAACTCTTCCCCCATCTGAGAAATGTCCCACATTCCCAAGGTAAAAACAAGAGACCCACCTACCCACCTTCCTTCACAACACTCGACCTCAGCCCCACCCACCACAACGAGTAAGAGACTCACTGAGAAGTGAGCAAGATGAGAGAGCAGAAGCTGGGTAAAAACTATTTTTTTTTTTTTTTTGGTTAGAGTGGTTAGAGATGGCACTGCTGGCCAGCTTTCAGGAGTAGCAGAAGTGTAATTTCTGGCATCCTAAGTCCAGAATGTGGTCCTGTTTTCAGTGGCAGTAATGGGGTCTTTGGTGGTGCATCCCCATGATATAGTTTGAATGTGATCCTTGTCCATAAAGCCTCCAAGTGTGATTCTCTATCCATCTTAGAGACCTGAAATACAATTTAATATTCATTTATTTGTTTGAGACAAGGTCTTGCTTTCTTGCCTGGGCTAGAATGTAGTGGAGTCATCACAGCTCACTGCAACCTCAAACTCCTGGGCTCAAGCAGTCCTTCTGCCTCAACCTCCTGAGTAGCTGGGACTACAGGAGCACACCACCATGCCCAGCTAATTTTTCTATTTTTTGTAGAGACAGGGTCTCAAACTCCTGGTCTCAAGTGATCCTCTTGCCTCAGTGCCCCAAAGTGTTAGGATTATAGGCATGAGCCATGGCGCCTGGCCCATAGTCTAATATTCACTCTTGTTTTTCCTGAACTCACTAAATGGGTTCTTTTTCCATCATCAAATAATAATGAGTATAAAAATGTTCACAGTCGATTTGGGATCTGAAAGAGATAGATTTACATTCACTTAGATCTCATTCACAGGCTCACACTGATCATCGTATTTTGGGATAAAAGACACCTTAGATGCTAACACAGTAAAACACCCTAATGTACACTGCATGAAAAAAAAAATACCAAAAGGATTTAAATAATAATTTCATCAACAGCAAAAGAAGAAACTTTGTTCTTAGCCCTATAAAGTAGCTAATGTCTTCATCCAACCAGGAGATTTTCCCTACCTGTAAATACAGCCTACGTGCTTATGTATGTATTTTGCAAGCACAAGAAATAGAAATCATTAACCACCCATGCTCCTTTCATATCAAATTAAAAGAGAGAGAAAGAGCATGAAAGAGTGAGCAGGAAAAGAAAGCCTCCATAAAGATTTTAAAGCCAGGGACTGCCTTTGAGCTACCTTGAAGGTTAATTTAAGTGGCTTATGATGCCCAGTTTGCTGAGGATTTGCCCTGTCACAGAAAAGGAGGAGAGCTAGTCCATGGAAGATGCACCACTTTTATCTTGTCTGTGCCACTTTGGGGCAAGGCTGACTTATCAGCCCATTCAGCTCTCCAGTTCGTTCTAGGTGTAGAATTCTCACTGTCCATGCAAAACTAGGAAAATCCCCAAAAGATTGTGAATCTGTACAGAGTTAGTGTCACAGTAAGAATCCGATTGCCCAAGCAATGGAGTCTACAATCACAGTCATACTCAAAGTTATAGCAACCACTTATTTTATGCCTTGTATATGCCAGATGTTTTCGTTGCATTATCTCTAATCTCCATGGCAATTCTTTAAGGTAGATAATATATATAGTTGAGGAAACTCGGATTCTAGGAGAATGCATGATTTGCCCAAGGTCCCACAGCAGTATCTTAGTAGAGCCTGGAGTCAAAGCCAACTGTCTGTTTGCTCTATCATGATTCATCTCTACTCTCCTCTCATCCCATCCTGCAAACTATCTCCCCTTCCCACTGTGTAAGTGAATGACAATATCACTCTTTCAGTAAAATGATACAGACATTCACCATCCCTCTTTCATCCTAGCAGCAGCTACAGTGCTTTGAAAATAGTGGAAGATCAGTAAGGGCTTGTCAAATGAGATCCAGGTTCTTGTCCTGGCCCCGACACCAAACAGGCAATTAAATAAGTATGCATTTTGTATATACTCTCTTCATTTTCTTAGGGACTAATTTCCTCATGTATAAAACAAGGGTGTTGGGCTAAAAGTCTTGAAGTTTCCTTTCAAATAGTTTATTGAAAGTTTGTCTGATACAATATTTTTTAACTGATGCTTTGATATATTCCCCAAACACACACCCAGAGGAACATGCACAGGTGAATACAAACAAGTTTTACCTAATGATTTTAGCCATTACAATATATAAAAACTTCCTCCCTCTGAGAAATTGGTACAAATATTCTGTGTGTAGACAACTGCTCATCATCTTTGCCTAATCATAAACCAACAGCAGGAAGTTAAGAGAACCAGAAAAAGGTAATTGTGTTAAACTACCTTTGTATTTTTCCCAAGTATTTACTCTCCCCTTCTTTCATACCTATAAGAGGATTATCCATCCCCACCCACTGACAAATGCCTGCGGTGCCTCTATTGGAGGAGTGTACCTTCCTGTCCCCTTGACAACGGATTGATCACATATCTTGCTTTGGCCAATAGAACATGAGTGAGCATGATGATGTGTGCATGTCTGAGCAGAAGCTATACAATGATTGTCTGGTTCAGATTTATCTCCTGCATTTTTTTCTCTAACATGAAACCAGCATGTTCTGAAAAGAGGCTGATCTTTCAGCTTTGACCCAGTATTGAGAAGGCCCCTAAGGCAAAGCAATAGCTGATCTGCAGTTGACATGTACAGTTGACATAGAACATGAATGAGAAATAAACCTTTTAGATTGCAAGCCGCTGAAATTTGGACGTTGTTTGTTACTGCAGCATAACATATCAAAGGCTGGCTGATAAAGGAATTTTATTCCAGATACAGTCAATTCTCATTGTTCACAGTAGTTATGTTTTATAAAGTTTCTGTGGACACTGAATTAGCAAATAATGAACGATTTTTCCTAGGTGAAATACAGGCTTAAGTTCCTGTGAGCTTTTAGTCAAAACATTTTCTTTTTTTTTTATTCCCCCTATGACGACAGCCACCTCCTAATCAAAACATTTTCATTAATTAGGCATTACCTAACCTTGTTTTATGTGTGTTTCTATGTAAAGACACCTTATTTAATATATACTGTTGACTCATTGACATTGAACTCATGGCCAACAGTACAGCAACTGATGCCTGAATAAAGTTTATCTAGGACGTGTATTTTCTCCGTAAGGCACATCAGGGCCTTCTTGCCCTTAGGAACACTAGACAGTATTTCAGCACCATGCTGAAATGGGGCCACTTTAAACAGAAAAAATCACCAACAAAAAAGCGTAAAAATATGCAAAAATTACAACACTAAATAGACTGAAAAGGACACTTATTTACAGTGTGAGAGCTGAAACAAGATGGCAGAGGCTCACCTTGTTCGACCTCAGCTAGGAACATGTGTATCAGCTGACTCAAGTATTTTGTCACTCTGTGCATATCCGGGCATGATCACAAAAGTACCATGAGTATTTATTTGGGGGTTACATTTTAGCAAAGAGGAGAGCTCACAAAGATGGGATCCATGAATAATGAAGATTTGCTATACTCATGTGTGCTACATTATTTAATCTTCCTTGCAATCTCATAGGGTGAGTACTTTTTATCACCATTGTAGAGGAAATTAAAACTTAGATTTTGACAGTGAAATAATTTGTCCAAGTCCATAAGAAATTTGTGGTAAAGCCAGGATTTAAAACCATTGCTCTTTATGATGCACCGCATTACACCCCAGAAGGAAAGCCTGTATGTGGCACCAATTCCCTGCCTGGATTCCAAGGCTCCGCCTAATCCCATTGTTCACATTTCCCACCCTCCATTTCTCCAATCTTCACCAACACCCTCCCTTTTGGTGAAGAGATTCTCTCCTATTGTGCTCAACGACAATTTTTGGTTCTCTTTCCACAGCTCATATGATCTTCTGGAAGGCATCTATCTGGTCTACATCCTTAAGATTGGTTAGGAACTTGGAGAATATTTGGTACAAACTTGTTGCTTTCAGCTTACACCCAAAGAAGGTCAGTGATTTGCCCAGTGCTTGTGAGAGTCAGTCACTCAAAGGTGCCTGCAAACCATTTCAAAGGCTTTTTAGAAAGGAGAAAGAGTTGATGTGGGCCTGTGGGTCGAGCAGCCTCCTGCTCTAAAAGAATCCAAGGAGCCACTGAAGAATAATAGCACAGAGCTTCTGGTCTTTGAACTTATACAGCACCTTTCATCTCTGAAGCTCAAGGCTCCTTCCAGACATTATCTCATTCTTATTCCCAAAACACCAGCAGAGAATAGCTGCAAATCTTGTACCCATTTTGCTGATAGAAAAATTAAACCTCAAAGACAGTAAAGGATTTTTCTCAGAACCTGACAAATTGAGAACCTTATTCTGCAGAACCAGGATCAAAGCTCAGAACTAGCACCAAAACTTAGCCCTTTCAAATCTTATTCTCAATCGTCACATAAATAATTTTCTAGATATGAGACTGAAGCAAGGAGGAAAGGAAGATTAGCATTTGTTGAAGATTTGCTATGTGTCCAGTGTCTTATAAAAAAGATATCATTACTTCTTGGCATCCATCCTGTGAAATAGGAATTGTTATCCTCATTTACAGGCAAGGAAACTGAGGCTAAAGAAGATTCGGTAAGAAGGTACTCAAAGTGGTAAGTAGCAGGGAAAGGATTTGATCATAGGTCTCCATGACCTCTAAGCCGGTGTCATTTATAAAAATGCAGAAAGTACCCAGCATTTTCAAAGGACTTTACTAGGCCCAGGGGCATACAATGAAGCACAAGACAAACTTGTAACAAGAACTTATTACGCATCAGGCACAAGAGAACAGAGGACAACCAGGACATAACCTGCAGGAGTCTACACTCTAGTTGAAGAGAGAAGAGAAGCATAAGAAGAATAATTCAGAAGCCATTCTCTCATATATTCAGCCACGTTTTCTGAGCACCTTCTATGTGCCAGGCACTATGCACTATGCAAGGGATTTAACTGGAAACAGAAACATAATCCCTGCCTTCACATCCCTGACTAGTCCTGATTGTCAACATTATGCAAGGGACACTGCATATTCAACAATTCAGGGCAGTCACAGGAGAAAAGGGAGGACTTTGATTTGTGCTTTATCTTAAAATTCATGCAAATTTGACATCCTACTCCATTCCATCTCGAGGTTCATTTTAACATTACTGTATATTTCCTTATAATTCAACAGTTAAATTGCTTGTCTTTTTTAAACCAATTTTTCAGGAACAGTTGAGACTTCAGGATGTTTTACGTGTTGACTCTGGAGCATAAAATAACTCCTAACACACAAAAATTATACCATCTGAATCATAAGCCCTTTTTTTTATGATAGGGAGAGATTTTATTTTATTTTATTTTATTTTATTTATTTATTTTTAGAGACAATTGACAAACCAAATTGGTTATTTTTGTGGCATACAGCAGTTTACAAAATAACCATAATTATTACTGATAACGTACACCAAGACATGTTAATATTTTACAATACTGGAACATATATTAATATCATACTTCTGCAAGTATAGCCCAAAGAAAGTTAAATGCCATGTCATATTTGACAATGTTCCCTGGATGGTTTTGATACACCAAATAAATCTAACGTCTGGCTTAGACTTTCAGTGACCCTAATATAAAAAAAGGTAGTTTCAGGTCAAAAGGCTGGATTTAGAATGTAAATTTGGGAAGTGTTGTCAGTGGACTCATTTTGATTTTATAACATGTTTCCTTTTTAATGAAAAAAAATCACACTACAAAAGGTTATTCTTTAATTTTTGGTAACTGACCTAAAAGAAGCAAAGATTTCGTGCTTTAGCAGATAATCCCTGTACTCTCTTTGTTAGGTTTTGACTAACTAAAAAAAAAAAAAGCTAAACTTTAAAGGCGTTAAGGTTTATACCCATGTAACTTTATCACCCATAAGCCCTTTTAAAAAGTGCCTGGACCATAGTCCAAATCTAATTCTGTCGAGACTACTTTGATTCAATGTCTTTAGTGTCTACTACATGCTACTAAGCATGGTGCTAAGTGCTAAAGACTAAAACTAAAAATGGTGTAGGGGAGAAGACACCATCACATTACTTCTATCTCATGAAGTTTGAGCTATGGCCAAAACAGCCACAGGAGACCAAGGGAAGAAAATGAGGGACATCCAACCCAGATTCATCAGCTCCAGGTTCCTTTCATATTTGCATATTAAAAGCACACAGTAAATGTTTTTGGCTAATAGAGTCACATCAGTTTCACCTTAATCTTACAAAATATTCATTCCTTGCAAAGTGCATAATTACAGCTAGCCTTGCAACTCCATGAAAGGGCACAGATGGAAGGTCTGCTCTCTGGACCCAGGTGTCTGACTAATTGTTTCTCTGCAAGCAGCTGGGTCAACCCTCCAGCCTTCTCTCCTGCCTCGCACCCTGGACATGCCCCTTGGCAGCACCTACAGGAGTGCTCTCCCTCTCATTCTCCAAGCAAAGAAAGTTACTCACACTGTGACCTGTGGCTTTCTCTGCTGTTAGCTTCTCTGGGAGTTAATCCTATTACTTTCTGGACTGAACTGACAACTGCCAAAGGATTTCCCCTCGGTCCTGGGAAATGGACCCATTGACTGGCTAATGCCTCTTTATACACTGCTACAGCCTGAGAAATTTAAAAATGAATCATTACCTTTTGTCTACATCCAAATCCTTTATTTTTCCCTCCTAGTTGTGAACTGGCCCAGAAACATCAATCTTCCTGCACTTTCTGTTATTAGTATATTCAGATTCAACTAACATCTATGGAGAACCTACTATGTGCCTTTCATGTGTACAAATATTATTTAATTGTATCCCTTTGTTAGCCTTGGGGTACAGATAACTGTTGCCATTTTACAGATGGGTTCCCTGAGGCTTAAAGAAAATAAGTTACTAGCCCAGGTGGTACAGAAGTGGAGCTTCGGTCTTTCTAAGCCAAGTCTTCAAACTCCAGCTCCAGGGCTCTTCCCTTTCAAAGGTGTGGCCCAAACTTTTGGCTCACCTGGGAAGATGGAGGTATGGATGGAAGGGTGGATGGGGGGAGGAGAGAGAAAGAGAAAGAGAGCTACCCCGAAATGACTGAATCAGAATCTCTGGAGATTCTTAGGCAGCTAGCCCAGCTGTTTCTGCCAACTGGAATTTATGAGCCACTGCAGGACACCACATTCATTTAGTCTGAAACAAATTCTTTTGAAGCACACAGAGCAGGCAGTAAGTAATAAGAGTGCACCGGAGAGAGTGTCCTTGCCTAAAACTCCCTCTTGCCCTGGTTTCCATCAGCATCCTTTGCAAAGGCAGGTATCACAAGATTCCAGAACACATATTACCTGACACTGAAAATTTAGTTTATTCAGCAAACATTCATTTGTCCAGTTGCATGTCAGACGCTATGCTAGATGATGAAACTACTAAAAGAAAATGTTCAGTGCTGCCTCCCGGTAAAATAATAATAATAATAATGATAATGGGACTCTGATTGGGGAAGTGTCAGTGGGGATATAACAAGTGCTATGGAAGAGAAAGAACGGGAGCCATTGGTAGAAAAACATGGCTCAGGGGATTTCTGTCTGTGTTCTTTAGAACGGGGCATGGGAAAATCTGGGAGGGAAAGAAATTCAGGTAAGATCAAAGATTTTTCAGATTCCTTGCATTGACTTTTCCTCATGCTGTTTCGCCCGCTCAGGAGGACATTAGCTGGGTAGAAAAGACTCCACAAAGGCTGCGATTTGTTTGTTTAATGTTACACATGGAATTCCCAGGGATTTGATGTTTTTCCCCAGCCTTCTGTATCAAAGTTGTTTTCAATCTCAAATTCAGCCCTGGTTGGACTGGTTGACTCATCCTTAGATATCATAGTTTTCCCACTAAAAAATCATGGACCTGATGCCAACAAGCCCACCCCTTATTCCCAGAGTGCCAGGGTGGCTCCCTGCAGAGGGGAATTGCTAGGGCTGGCACCTCGCCAAAACGGACCATCAGTCCTTCTGTCAGGCACGATTATGGCCCCAGCAACTGTGAAGGGAAAGTTTGTTCCCTCCTCACCCTCAGGATCCTCTCTCTCCACTCAGAGGGTCACTTCCCCTTCCCACCCTCCAACAAGTGGCTGATGCTTCCTCCTTGACCCCTGAGTGACTGTGAGGAGATCCCTGTAGCCAGAGACATCCTGTCCTCCCACCATCCACCAATCCACTTGTGGCCACTGCTGCATCCCAAACTGTGAATTTGGCCATGTCTCTTCCTGTCTACCACCTTCCATCTGTTTCCCTTGCCTGGCATGTGATGACGGCTTTAACCTCAAATGTCATTTGCACCATGAGCCATCCATGCCTTTTCCATTGAGCGACTGTCGAAAGCTCGTACCTGTTTTTAAATGCTCCACCCTTTTTGTCATGTCATTCTCCCTGCCTGGAACAGGATTCCTTCCCATCAACACAGGGAGATCTCCTACGGAACTCTTAAGTACCATGATTTTGTCTGTCTCATTCCCATTATGTTCCTAGGACCCAGCTTAATACCTAGCAAATAGACAGGTGCTCAGAAATATAGTCCAATGAGTGAATGAGCAAGTGAGCAAGAGGCAGAGAGAGTGAATGAATCCTTGGAGAGTCAGTGCCTTCACCCTGAATGAGCCCTCGGGGAGCCTGAGAGAATGCAACACTCCTTCCTCCGCACCCAGGAGCACATCAGTACCCCTCTGTTGTCACTCTCATCATTCTCATGGCAGTGGGTACCAGCCTTTCTTCTTGAACACGTACTCGGTGTCTTACTTTCTTACCAGCAGCACATAATAGCCATGCTATACATCAGCAATGTTAAAATTAACAACTTAATTTTAGACACCCATTTGGCCATCAACTTTTCTTACATCTTCTCATCTCTTTCTACAGCTTTGCCTGACTCCCCACTTTTCATCCTAACTTTCTTACCTTCCGAAAATCCCAGGCCTCACTTCTTTACCCTAGTATTGCTGCCTTAAATGCCCTCCTGACCACCTTCTTCCTGCTTATTTAAATCCTAAACTCCGCAGAGCTAACAGAAACCATCCTTCTGACCCTCCTTAACCTTCAGGAATATCCTTCTTTTGGTTCCCAAGTTACACACATGTCTCCTTGACACTGATAATGAAAATCATCAATTTTGAGTATCAGAATGAATCTCAGGAGCTTAATATAGTACAAAATAGGAACACCTCATTTCCCTTCATTGTGCTTCACGGATATCGCTTTTCTTTCTTTTTTTTTTTTTTTTTTAACAAATTAAAGGTTTGTGGCAACCCTGCATTGAACAAGTCTATTGGATGTGTTTTTCCAGCATCATGTGCTCATTTTGTGTCTCTGTGTCACATTTTGGTAATTCTCACACGATTTCAAACGTTTCATTATTATTATATCTGTTATGGTGATCTGTGATCAGTAATCTTTGAAGTTACTGCTATAATTATTTGGGAGCACCATGAACTATACCCATACAAGACTGCAAACTTAATTGATGAATGTTGTGCGTTCTGAATGCTCCACTGACCAGACATTCCCCCAACGCCCTCCCTCTTCTTGGGCCAATTAATATCCCTGCAATGGCTCCTAAGTGTTGAAGTAAATGAAAGAATCACATGTCTTTTACTGTAAGTCAAAAACTAGGAAAATAAATAAATTTATAAAATTAATAAGTACAAAACAAACAAACAAAAATTAGAAATGATTAAGCTGAGTGAGAAAGGCATGCTGAGAGCTGAGATAGGCTGAAAGCTTAGCCTCGTTGACAAACAGCCAACTCGTGAATGCAGGGGAAAAATTCTTGAAGAAAATTAGAAGTGCTACTCCAGTGAAAACACAAATGATCAAAAGCAAAATAGCCTCACTGCTGATACAGAGAAGACTTGAATGGTCTGGATAGAAAATCAAACCAGCCACAACATTTCCTTAAGCCAAAACCTAATCCCAGCCAAGGTCCTAACTCTCTTCAATTCAAAGAAGGCTGAGAAAGGTGAGGAAACTGCAGAAAAAAATGTTTGAAGGTAGCAGAGGTTAATTCATGAAGTTTAAGAAGCCATCTCCATGACACAGAATTGCCAGGTGCTGATAGAGAAGTGCTGATAGAGAAGCTGCAGCAAGTTATCCAGATCTACCTAAGGACACTGAGGAAGGTGGCTACACTAAACAACAGATTTCCAATGTAGATAAAACAGCCTTTTATTTTTGGATGATGCCATCTACGACTTTGATAGCTAAAGAGGAGAAGTCAATGCCTAGCTTCAAAATTTCAAAAACTTCAAAGGACAGACTAGCTCTCTTGTTAAGGGTTAAGGCAGCTGGTGACTTTCAGTTTAGTCAATGCTATTTACCATTCCAAAAATCCTAGGGCCTTTAAGAATTGTGCTAAATCTACTGGAGAAATGAAACAATGAAAATTAGGTGATAGCACATCTGTTTAACAACATGATTTGCTGAATATTTTAAGCTCATGCTTTAGAACTGCGGCTTGGAAAAAATGATTTCTTTCAAAATACTACTGCTCATTGACACTGCCCCTAGTCACCCAAGAACTCCAAAGGAGATATACAAGGAATGTTGTTTTCATGTTTGCCAACACAACATCCATTCTGCAGCCCATGGATCAAGGAGTAATTTCAACTTTCAAATGTTATTATTTCATAAGGCTATAGCAGCCACAGAAAGTGATCCTTCCGATGAATCTGTGCAAAGTACACCAAAAACCTTACGGAAAAGATTCACCATTGTATATGCCATTCAGAACATTCAGGATTCATGGAAGTCAAAATATCAACATTACCGAGTGTTTGGAAGAAGTTTATTCCAGCTCTCACAGATGACTTTGAGGGGTTCAAGACTTCAGTGGAGGAAAACACTGCAGATGTGGTAGAAACAGTCAAAGAACTAGAACTAGAAGTGGAGCCCAAAGTTGTGACCGAATTGCTGCAATCTCATGATAAAACTTGAATGGATGAGGAGTTGTTTCTTATGGATGAGCAAAGAAAGTGGTTTCTTGAGATATAATCTACTCCCGGTGAAGAGGCTGTGAACATTTTTGAAATGGCCACAAAGGATTTATTAATAGAATATTACATCAAATTAGTTAATAAAGCAGTAGCAGGGTTTGGGAGGATTGCCTCTAATTTTAAAAGAAGTTCTGTTGTGGGTAAAATGCTGTCAAACAGCATTGCGTACTAGAGAGAAATCTTTTGTTAAAGGAAGAGTCAATCAATGCCACAAACTTCATTATTGTTTTATTTAAGAAATTGCGCAGCCACTCTAACCTTCAGCAACCACCCCCCTGATCAGTCTGCAGCCATCAACATCAAGGCAAGACTCTCCACCTGCAAAACAATGAGGACTTGCTAAAGGCTCAAATAAGCGTTAGCATTTTTTAGTAAGCGTGCACTTTAAATTAACATATGTACAAACCCACAATATCTCATGGTATGCTTATATATACATTTTTATGATCTCCCACACACAATTTGGAAAGACAAAAATCTGAGGCACGAACAGGTTAAATACCTGTCTTAAAGTTGGGCAACTGGTGAATGGTAGAGCTAGTATTTGAACTTGGCCATTGTTCAGTCATTCATTCATCCATTCATTTTTTCATTGAACAAACATTTATGGCGTGCCTATGAGGCATTATTTCCAGACTTCCACACTTTGTGGTGTCATTCATTTGGCAAACATAACCGATGCTGTTTTGGGAGGCAGTGAAGGCAGACAAAGGAGGGAAACCAGGAGGGATTACAGAATAATTGACTCAAACCAAAGGAAGGCAGGAAAAGGGGAGACGAGTTTCAGTTTCAGGTAAGATCTCTAAAAGGAGAAAAGTTGTGAGGGAGTAGCTTTCCTCCTCCAGGGCTACAGGTTGAATGAATTCCCTGAACTTACAAACGAGTGTCGAGACTTGTTTTATTGGTATTTACAAAAGTAGGTTTTAAGGGATCAGCGATTTGCAGATTCCACTTGGATGTGTCACACACATCTCTCATTCATCACATCTAAGCAAGCGGGGAAAGCAGAGGCATGGACTTTGAAAGCCTAGATATGTTAAAAGGGGTGGTTTGGGATTTCAGTGAATTTCTTTTTCTGGAGCTAACGCAACTAAGGCAGTGTCTTAGCAGTGGTTTATCTCTCTCCCATCTTCCAGGCAGTTAGGTGTTTGTCAATTAATCCTTGCAAGCATGCTCAATCAGATTTAGTGCTTAACGAAGATCATTGGCATTTGGAATCACCTTTTATATATACATTTTTTCATCTGATGGGTCCATCTGACTTTTTTTGGGGGGGGGTATTATGAGGGTACAAACATTTTGGTTACATTTTATGTCTTTGCCTCTCTCTAGTGAGGGATAGAGGTCTGCCCTTCCCCTCTACAATGCTCACCATATCCTTCAGTTGTGAGTTTACCCCCCAAACCTCTAATCCCTGGAGAATATTACTACCATGTGAGCACTGTAGTGTTAATCAGTCAGTACCAATTTGATGGCGAGTACAAGTGGAGCCTATTCTTCCGATCTTGTGTTACCTCACTTTGGATTATGGACTCAAGCTCGATCCAGAAAAATACAATCATTTCTTATAATTGAGTAATATTCCATTATATACATATACCAAATGTTATTAATCACAATGAGATATCACCTAACCCAGTGAGATTGGCCTCTATCAAAAAAATCCCAAAACAACAAATGCTGGTGAGGATGTGGAGAGACAGGAACACTCTTACACTGTTGGTGGGACTGAAAACTAGTGCAACCTCTATGGAAAAGAATTAGAGATACCTCAAAGAGCTAAAAATAGAAATATCATTCGATCCAGCAATAGCACAATTAGGCATCAACCCAGAAGAGCAAAAGACATTCTATAATAAAGACATCTGCGCCTGAATGTTTATGGCAGCTCAATTCACTGTTGCTAGGTCATGGAAACAACCCAAGTGCCCATCAGTTCATGAGTGGATTATTAAACCTTTTTATTTTTTTAATTTTTTTTTTATTTCAAGATATTAATTAAGGGGTACAAGTGTTTTTGTACACAGGTATCTTGCCTAATGCTTAAGTCAGGGCTTTTGGTGTGCCCGTCACCAGAATAGTGTTCATTTACCCAATAGTAAGTTGGGTAAGTTTTTATCCAACACCCGCCCTCCTGCCCTTCCCCTTTCTTGGTTTCTCATGTCCTTCACACCATTTTGTGCCCATTTGTACCCATCTATTAGTTACCACTTATTAGTGAGAACACACCATGTTTGATTTTCCATTTCTGAGATACATCTTAGGACAGTGATCCCTAGTTCACTCCACATTGCTACAATTGATATTATTTTCTTCCTTTTTATGGCTGAGTAGTACTCCAAGGAATTACTTTTTAACTGTAAATCCTCATCAGTAGGCCACCAACTCTTCAAAGACAGAGACTGCTTTATTCATTTTTCACCTGCTTCAGTGCCCAGCATGGTACCTGGCAGGATGAGAAATTAGGGTTT
Organism: Lepilemur ruficaudatus; assembly: GCA_963574885.1. NCBI lineage: Eukaryota > Metazoa > Chordata > Mammalia > Primates > Lepilemuridae > Lepilemur > Lepilemur ruficaudatus. The sequence goes on from CAUYRT010096145.1 coordinate 29,061, forward strand.
GTGAGAAACAAGGTTGGGAAGGGGAGAGAGGAAAGGGAGCGAAAAAGAACAGAAACAAAGGATGTCTAGTTGACATTTACACGTTCGTATTAATGGAATACACTTAAATCAAGAGTTCTGGGTGCAAGCTCCAGTCCTGACAGTGTCTGTACATCGCTGGGCAAGTCACTCAAACTCCGAGAGTCTCAAGTTCTTATTCTGAGAAATGGGAAGAATGAAGGTGCCCACTTCATCAGACCATTAGGAGAATTAAATAAGCTAATGTGGTGGGCAGTATTTCACAAATGTGCCCTACTGTATAAATTAAAATTGTCATGGTGGTTTAATATGAAGGAAATGGTTTTCAAGACTTCAAAAAGTTTCTGTTAGGCCGGGCGCGGTGGCTCACGCCTGTAATCCTAGCACTCTGGGAGGCCGAGGCAGGCGGATTGCTCAAGGTCGGGAGTTTGAGACCAGCCTGAGCAAGAGCGAGACCTCTTCTGTACTATAAATAGAGGGGAATTAATTGGCCAAATAAAAATATATACAAAAAATTAACCGGGCATGGTGGTGCATGCCTGTAGTCCCAGCTACTGGGGAGGCTGAGGCAGTAGGATCACTTGAGCCCAGGAGTTTGAGGTTGCTGTGAGCTAGGCTGACGCCATGGCACTCTAGCCCGGGCAGCAGAGTGAGACTCTGTCTCAAAAGAAAAAAAAAAAGTTTCTGTTAGAAGCTGAAATTGTATCAGGATGTTGCTGGCTTTATATGGGCCATGTTCCTTTTTGAGACATTTCAGTTGACCAGTGAACACATTCTTTGCAAGGTTTGATATTTAAATAATAGATGCTGGGACATGGATCAGAAGAGAAAATATTCCAACCTACTGTTGTCAACAGCAACAATGACCGTGTTTGACAGTGATTGAATTCTGTCACTTCTGCCAACATTTATTGAGCCTTTACTGAGTGCAGGGCATTTTGAAACATACTAATAAGAAACAGGCAACAAAGATGATTAAGATTCACCTCATTCCCAAGATTCTTGCAGTCCACTTTACTTCCCTACGCCTCAGTTTCCCCATCTACCAAAACAGAGGGTTGGATGAGATGTCTCGAAGACAGTCTCTATCCTGACTTTTTGCATTCCTTATCTCTCTAATTTCAGCGTTCAAAGAATAATTATAATTACCTTTTTCTGGGTGACTATTCTGAGAAAAACGCTATGCCATTTGAGGTAGGCAAGCCACCATACCCGAAGATAACACCAAACCATCTATTTGTGCCCCAGGAATCCCAAACTGATGTCACCCCAAAACAATGACATTTATGAAATTCACAAATCACTCTCTAATAAATCTGCTTACTTGATTCTTACTAAAATCCTGCAATGTAATATCATTAGACCCCTTTCACAAAAGAGGTAATTGAGTCCTTTTTTTTTCTTTATGGAAGTGTAATTTAACCATATCATGTCTTTACTCCATTTTAAGTGTACAATTAAATGGTTATTAGTAAATTTACCAGGTTGTACAGCTATTCACATAAATCAGTTTTAGAGGATTTCAAGAGGCAATTGATTCCTAAAAGGGTTAAATTTTTATCCAGATCACCAGAAAGGAATTAGCAGAGTCAGAGTATAAAACCAGATTTTCTGTTCCTAAACAGAATTTTTTAATCCTCTCCACCCTGCAAGAGCTTTTTTGACCAAGTAATTGAGAATCCCAGGCTCAGGGAAGCTGAATTTAACCAAAGAAGCCAAAGCAACCATTTCCAGAACTCACGGTTCCCTCTAACACACTAAAGAGCCTCTGAATGGGTTAAGTCCTCCCTGGCTCAGTCCCAACAGACATTAAATTCACCTGTGCTTGCTCTGAAATAAATCAGTGTCCCTTTCTGCTGCTGCTGTTGTCTGGAAATAATGCAAATGCAATGGGTCTGCACTGACTTTGTGCTTCCCTGGAAGGATACACATAATAAATTGTCCCTTAATACTGTTAAAGAGACATTTTCCTCTTACTCAGGAGCTTTTCAGGTTGGACTGAGCTACTCACCCAGCAAGGAGGAGGACATGTGTCTTGTCACTGGGCCCAGTTATTCATGTGGCCTCTCATTGCTCCTTGGCTCACTGTATTGCTAAATTCAGGGATGCATTTCCAGGCCTTCATGTCAAGTCACAGGACTCGCTGGTAAACCTAGATTGCTTTCCTCATTTATAATTTGAATTTATTTTATTTTATCCATTTCTATGTTTATTTATTTGGATGCTTAGAAGCTGAAGAAAACTGGTGCTCCTGGTCCATGCCATTCATCATTTGGAAGAATGCCAAGCTGTTTCCGCAGAGAACAGAAGGCATTGGTCTCCCCTGCAGGAAGCCACTGCTGCTCCTTAATTGTTTGCTAGAGGAAGAATCAAGGGTAAAATTTAAAGTAAATGGCTGGCCGAGTTGCACTAATTCATCAAAGCATGTTTCAAGTCAGTAGTCAGAGCATGCATCAGCCCCCGGCGCCATCACCTTCTATGAGAGTGGAAAAGCCAGCAGACCTCCAAGCAGATGAAATCATTAGGAGGCTCCAGCAGTGCCTGAAAAGCAAAGAGAGAGGAGGCGGGGATTTCTATGTGTGCTCCCTCTGCCACACGGGAAACACCAGTTGCCTGTGACCTAGTTATCAGAGAAAGGAAGCAAGGAAGAGAACCCACAAAACTGTTTGCTGCATGGGAGCCCCATTCTCCAAGGCACCCTGGCTGTTGAGATAGCAATTAGCATCTTCTAACTGGACTCTAGCATCTCACCTCTCTCTCTCTCATTCACTCTCTCACTTTCACTCTGTCTCTCTCGTTACATGGTCCTTTGTACAATGCTTCATTCTCCTGCCTCTATGAAGATCATTCTTCTTGCTTTTAAGTGTGCAGCTATTCATTTATTCAGTAAATATTTATTGAATCCCATCATGTGGCTGTCACTGTTCAAGATGCCAGGGATTCAGCAATAAACAAAACAGACAAATCCCCCTGCCCTTGTGGAATGTACATTGCAGTGGGGCAGCTAGACAAGAATCAAGATAGATAAGTAAAAGGCACACTATAGAGAATAGTGAGTGCTTAGAAGAAAAAAATCAAGGGAAGAGAAGTGAAAATGTTGGAAAGTTAGTTGAAATCTTGAGTAAGATAGTCATAGAAGACCCTGCTGAGAAGACCATTTCTGAGTAAAACCTGAAGGAAGGCAGGGAACTAGCTCTGCAGTTGACTGGGGTGGAGCATGGCGACGGAGAAAGTAGCAGGTGCAGAAGGCCTGCAGGGAGTAGCAGGGAGGCCAGTGGGGTGGGAGACAAGTGAGGAGGACTAGTTAGAGGTGAAGTCATAGATCTAGGGGGACAGATCGTAAAGGGCTTTGAAGGTTATAGTGAGGACGTGGGCTCTTACCTTGAGTGAGATGGGAAGATGCCGAAAGACCACCTCAAGCTGAGTTAACCACATGCCCTGCACCAATTTAGGAGTTAGTCCTAATGCTAACTTATCACAAAGTCAAACTCTCTTAGTCATCAAAAGAGGGGATTCGAGTGACAATGGTTCATGCTCATTGTGCTTCTAGAGTCATCCTGAGTTCTCAAGGCTGACTCAAACATCAGTCCAGCTGCCCAGTTCACCTGTCAAAATACTTGGGGAACAGGAGAGGGCATGGGAAGAGACCTGGTCTCTAAGACAAACACCCTGCACACATTTGGGTCGCACAGAATCTTTGTGGAGTACGTTAGTTGGCAAATGCTAGTAAGGACCTCAGGTTACAGAAATCCCTTTAGAAATCCTAATATCCAGAAAGATTTTCACATAAGATCTTCACACAAAGACAAAAATAGAATGTGTATTCTCTCACAATCCCCTTGTGCTGAGAGTTCTTAGATGTGGCAGAAGGACCCACAAGAGTAGTCACAAGCAGTTGTGAGGGGTTGCCAGCCATGTTACTATTAATAGATACCATATGAAGTTGGACATGTTTTTGAATAAATTAGAATAAATTAAATATTAACCCAAAATATCGTTACTCTTACTCCATAGGCTTTCAATAAGCTCTTTTGCATGGGAGAGAAACAGTGACACTACAGCTGGAATACCAGAGCCTCACAGAACCTCAGGTGTGTCCTATACACGAACCTCTTCCCTTTTGTGACTCTTGGTGCAAAATAGTGCAACAGCCACTTCCGTGGGGAGCAAGACTGGGGCAGGAGGGGGCTTACCTTAAAAGTAACTGTCATTTATTTCCCACATGCCTGCTAAAAAGACAGGCATGTTCTAGAACTGTCTTCTCCTCAGTTCCAAGAGCACCGAAGTCATGGTAATGGCCAAACAGTGGTCTTTTCCTGAGGACAATTTCAGAATCTTTGACTATACCGTTCTTATAATTACACACAAGAAAGTTACCATCTGTAGTGCAGCCATCGCTCTTCATACAAAGGAGGAAATGACTAAATATATATTTACATAGTTCTCATGAATATGCATTTTGTAAATGCACAAATATGTACAATTACTTGATAGGCTGTTTTGGTTCCTATCTTTCGAATATTTAATACAACTGTAAATGTTTAATTCATATTTACCAGGTTGATTGAACAGTTTCAAAATTATCCCAAATCTTGCTGGAAACCAGATTGAATGTTTCTAGCGTATCCATGCACTTGAGTTTGGCCAGCAGGATCTACATGAACTGATTAGATGATGATTTTCTTAGAAAGAATATTGAATAAATCTGCTGGTGGAAATCGGCTTGCTGGCTATGGCATAAGGGGTGGGGTTGAATTTAAGTCCTACAGAGCCCCTCGTGATCTGGCCTCCCTGTTGCCTCTCTGCACCTCCTTCTGCTCTGCCCCTCATCACTCAGCCACAGACAGCTCACATCCACCCTAGGTTCTCAGCACCAGCTGTTCCCACCAGAATGCTCTTCACATAGGCATCAAGACTTTGCCCTCAGGTCACCTTTTCAATGAGGTCCAACTTAACCACTGCACTTAAAGTTGGGGTCCCTACAATCCCCACACTCCTGATGCCACTTACACTCCTTTATACTATTTTTTTCTGATAGCGCTCAGCTCTCACATACAATATCATTTATTTAATATTAATTGATAACATTTATGCTTTATGGTCTCTCTGTGTCTCCACTCACTAGAATACAAATGTCACAAAAGCAGGGATCCATGTTTTGCTCCCTGAAGTCCCCTAAATCCTAGAATGGAGCTGGCACTTAAAAAGTTGCTCAGAAAACATTGGAGGGAGGGAGAGAAGAAAGAAGGAAGGAGGGAGGGATGGCAAATCAAGAGACCTGGGTTCAAATCCAATGTGGGAATGAGGCAAGGCCAGAGCAGCAGATATCGCCCCTGAGCATAGGTGAACCCCACCTGGGTTCACCAACTCTTCACAGAGCTGGGGTGCAGAGCATAGCTTTTGGTAGCAAGCACTGGTGTGGGAAGGCTTTGTTATCATATGATGTGCATGTAAAACGGGGGTGTTAGAATCTCCTTCAGAGAGTGATCTGAAAGTTAAATGCGTTTGTGAAGTAAGTCAAAAAATACCCACATAGCAAAGCAGAGGAGCAAGTTAAAACTAAAAAGGAAGTAGAAGTCTTCTCATTAGTAGAGGATGATTTTTTTAGGATGATGCTTACCCAGAAATTATTCACATTCAGCCAAAAGCCAGGAGAGGCTATAAAACATGGCCCATCACTGCAAAGACAAAGCACCTCAAAATGCAACTACTACAGCAAGCATATTTTGCAGTAAAAGTATCAGAGAAAGCTACATCTCCTTGGGGTAAAGCATTGCACATACCCAGCAATAGCTAATAGGAAAAAGTATCACTGCAACTGTAGAAAAAGAGTAGATGAAGACACTGTATCCTAATATGTGTATTTTGAGCAGTTTGTGACAGACAAAGTCACATTTAACAGACCTAGTATATTAACCCAAGCCACAATCAAGAGATCATTTAAATGTAGGATAGAATGAGATACACGACTGAATGGGACAAGAAGATGATGTGAAAATAATAGAGAGGCAGAAGACAAAAAAGAAAAAAAGAAGGGGACCTACCCCAGAACCAGGGTAGAGAAACTTCCCTAATTCACCTGTCTATGGATGTTATCAGTATTCTGGTGAAAAAAATTGGTGGTAATTACCAGAATCAGACTCTAGTCATAAATGAATAGTATTCATAGCTTGGTGCCTGTGTGTGACTGTTCAAGGGGATGTTTAGTGAACTGTAAATAGCGTGGTTTCTGTTCTGCTCAACTAATCCTATATGCCATAATTACAAAGTCTCAAATAAATGCAAACCCTTCAATTACCAGGAAGAAATATCTGAACCAAGTGGAACCAACTGAGAGTAGCAATCAAAATCCTGTTGCCCACAAGGGTGTGGGGAAAAGAGTACTTTCAAACCCTGAGTGGCATTATAAACTGGCTAAAAGAAACTATACTTCCGGAAAGTAATTTTGCAGTTATGTCTCAAAGCCTGTAAACATGGTCCTAACATTTTTCCCTGTACTCTTCTCCATCCACCTCTGAGCTACAACTTCCAAGAGTACAGTCTACGGAAATAATACAAAGACCCTGGGGAAACAATGTTATTTGCTCACAAGTATTTATGACCACAATATTTTTGATGGTGAAAAATAAAACAACATATATATTCGATCGCTGTGGGTATAGTCAAGGGTGTCTTGATACTTTCTTTTCATTCTTATTAAACTGGGTGTATGGAGGTGTAATTTACATAAAGCTTTATACATTTTGAAAATGTAAATTTTGAAAAATGTGTACAGTCCTGTAACTACATCCATCAAGATGTATAACACTTGCATCACTTCAAAATTTTGCCCAAATAGTCAAAACCCTTCTCCCACCCCCAGGAGCCCACTGATATAGTTCTTTCCTTAGGGGTTCTCATTTTCCAGTTCATTATCTAAATGGAATCATACAGTACACAAATGTCTGTGTATGTTTCCTGTCTCTTAGCACAATGCATTTGAAATTCATCCAAGTTGTTGCCAGGTAGTATTGCATTATATGAATGTACCAAAATTTGTTTATCCATTCAATATCCATTTTACTTTTTTTCCATTTTTTATTTTGAGATAATTATAGATTGACAGTCCATAATTATTAATTATCTAAATTACAGATTTGAAAGATAGTACTGAGAGATCTCGGGTACCCTTCACCCAGTGCCTCCCACCCCCATGGTTATACCTTAGTAACTTATCAGAAAATTGACAGTAGTGCAATGCTTGTGTGTTTGTGTTTGTGTATGTGTGTGTGTTTGCGTAGTTCTATGCCATTTTATCACACACGTAGATTTCTGTAAGTACTTCTGCAAGTTACAGAACAATTACATTCCCACAAAGATCTTTATGACCCTTTCATAGTCACACACACACACCTTTGCTTCCTTTTGCTCTCTCTCAACAATAATGTAATTGTGTTAAACGTTTCCTGCGTTGACATACTTTGATAACCACATCAGACAGTGTTATAATTTTTTCTTCAACTATCAAACATAACTTGGAAATCTCAAGCAGAGACAAAGTCTATAGTATTAACACTTACAATTATATTTACTCTTCTTATTGTTCTTTCTTCCTTCTTGATGTTTCAAGATTCTTTCTTTTGTCGTTTACTTTCTCTTCAGAGGATTTCCTTTTGAGAACTTCCTTTGCCTGAAGTGTGTTCTTTTAGCTTTCCTGCATCTGAGACTATTTTTACTTCACCTTTATTCTAAAAGAATATTTTCTTTGGTTATAGACTAATTTTGGAAAGATTATAGCACTTGAAAAATATTATGGCACTTCCTTCTGGCCTCCATGGTTTCTGACTAGAAATATGTTGTCATTTGTACTATTTTTCCTCTATAAATAAAATAAATGCTGTTTATCCTTCATGGATTTCAAGACTTTTTTTTTGTCTTTACTTTTCAGAAGTTTGACTGTGGTGCATCTTGGCAATATAGTATCTTGTACTACTGTACTATGGATTTCTCTGGATTTGTCAGATTTGAGGTTTACTCAGTATCTTGAATCTGTAGGTTTATGCCTTTTGTTAAATTTGAGGAATCTAGCCATTATTTCTTCAAACACATTTTAGTTACGCTCTTTTTCTCTTCTCTTTCCGGGACTCTAACATTAGATCTTTCATATCAGCCCCACAGTTCTCTGAGGCTCTGTTAATTTTTTTTTCAGTCTATTTTTTTCCTGATGTTCAGATTGGGAAATTTCTATTATTTTATCTTCAGTTTCACTGATTTTTTTACTCTGTCCTTCCATTCTGTTATTGAGACCATCCAACAAGTTGAAAAATTTACTGTATTTTTCAACTGCACAATTTTCATTTAATGCTTCCTCATATCTTCTTTGCCAAGACTTTCTATTTTTTTTTTCAGTTTTTTAAAATGTGTTCATAATTATTCACTGAAGCATTTTTATGATGGACACTTTAAAATCCTTACCAGACAATTCTAATACTTGTATCCTCTAGGTGTCAGGGCCCCTTGAAGATATTTTTGCATTCAAAATTTCCCTAGTTTCTTATATTAAAATGAGTGAATTTTTAAAATTTTGGATTATGAGGTTCTGCATCTCCTTTAAATCTTCTGTTTTAGCAAGGTTCCTCTGATACCAAGACAGAGGAAAAAGAGTGGCATGGTTGTGACCTTATTACTATCAGATGGAGGTGGAAGTTCAGATACTCAGCCTCTGTTGACACTCAGAAAGGGGAGAGGTTCCTCATTCCTGCTGGATGGGAGTAGGAGTTCACCCCTGCCCCCAGGCCTCTGCTGATGCCATTCTGGTGGTAGGGAGGTGAGGGGTGTGGTCATCCCAATGACCAGCAAGGATGAAATTCCTAAGTCCCTACTTTGCCTTTTCTGATACCACCCAAGTGAGGATGTTGGGGTGCCTCCTTACAGGGTAGAAATGAAGCCTCCCCAGGCAGCCTTAGCAGATAAGGTGGAATGGGGCTACTGTGTTTGCTATGGAGTTTGGCAATCAATTTCTAAAAGTTTTCTTTCTTGCTAGGCTGCTTTTTCCTGACCCTCCGGCTGGAGAGAACAATCTTTTCTTGGGACTTCTTTGTCTGCACTCGTGGACATTTCTAGGTTGCTAGCTTCTCCAGCAGCCAGTCTGAGATAGAAGACACCAAAAGAAAACCCAGGAAACCCACTGGAATGGCATTCACAGAGTCCTGGCGTCCCTGGACAGTTGTCTTCTTTTCTCCACATTTTAGTCTTCTCATGTTTATTTTACATATAATATCCAGAGGTTTTAGCTCTGCTTAGCCAAAGATATAGGAGAAAGTGTCCTTCCATTTCATTTCAAAAGGTGTTTATATTAGACTTTGTTGGAGCACAAGGGAAAAAGTCATAATATTAAGTGAAGATGAATGATATCAAATTTTCTGTGTACTATAGTTACTACTATATGTGTATATGTATTTTTTTAAAATCACAAATGTACAAGAAAAAGGCTGAGAGGAAATATGCCAAATGTGATTGAGTACTGAGTTAGTAAAACAGAATGAGGGATAAAGCATTTCTCCTCCGTTTTCCCATGTGCTGTATGATAGCAATGTTACATTAAACATATAAACTAGAATAATGAAAAGCATCTAGTCACATAGACGAGTAAAGCTCTTAAAAACAGAACCTGCAAAAACCTCCATTCCAGGATGGTTATGCTACACATCCATAAAATCGCATCATAAACTTCACAGTTTATCAAGTATATAAAGGATAGGTATTGTTACTTTATGTTGAGCAAATCTAGCAAATATTTGAATGAAAACAATACGGTCAGTAGGAAAAACGTGCATGAAATAAAGAAAGAAGGAAGAGACGTTTTCTACTGAAGCACGTATTCTCTAGCACAAGCCCACAATAAAGAAATTGACACCAACAGTTGGCTCGAAAATAATCAACTACAAATATGCTGAACATACAAGCATTCTCTCAGACAGAGCCACAAAGCGTGCTTTACATTGTTCTTAACAGCTCTTCAGAAGGCACCAGATGCAGTTCAAACTAAAATAATACAGTGAGGTACAAGCTAATTACATAGTTACCAGCAAAATCACACACATTTTCTGCAGTAATAATGTGGTAAATAAATACACCCTCACTCCATGGGAAATGGTGTCAATTATTAAAAGCACACGTCTGCACCATCATATTGCTTATTGATAACTGCGCAATTAAGCAATGCCAGTGTGTAAAAATGGATATTTGTGTTTCCCTTAGTATTGTATGCTACCTGGGATGCATGTAAAAACCATGTATCTGGAGTTTCAAGTATGAGCCTCAATGGGTGAGCATTGTTTGTGGTCAAATCTCAGTCCCCAAACAGCCCCAGAATAAGACTTCTGTTTTTAATAATAATAATAAACTTTTAACCAATTGCCGAGGACACAATTAATGCTTAATAAACTATTTGTTCAATGAATTCATAAAAGGCAATAAAAGATTTGTGTGATGTGAATAAACCAAAAGGGACAAATAAACCTGGACTATCTTATGTTGGTGATAGTGTTTCAGAAAAGAGCTTTGGCTTTGAAACCAGAAGTTCCTAATCCAAATGCCAGGACTACCAATATTTAATTAAGAAATTTCAAACCAATTATTTCTAGCCTTTGAATTTCTCTTTTCTCAACTATAAAAAGGATGTAAAGAGGTTTATTATGTGGATCAAATGGTATAATCTATGTGAAAATACTTATAAACCGAACAAGCACTATACATACAGGAAATAGTCTCACTAAGGTGCTACTATTGCAACAGCAGCAGATCCATATCTAACTTCAAAGAAGTCTATATTATCTAAAGACCTCTCCTTGGCAGCAAGAGAGAGCAGGTGAGAGAGACAGCACAATTATTAGGAGGGCAAGAGAGTGGCCTAAGAGAAATCTAATCCGACCTACAGAGTAAATGATCTACAAACAAATTTTAGACCCCAGGGCTCAAATCCATACCCAACCTATGGCAGGAAGTTTCTAAAAATATAAAAGCAGTGGGATTTTTGTGAAGCCTCATACCTTTATGACATACATCAGCAAAAATAATTTATTTTTCTCATTTCAACTGACTCATTTAAGGAGAACAAGACACTTTCCAATAATAAGGATAGAAGAAGAATAAACAACTGTGTAAATTTATTGCCTGCAAGTCAAAAGTATATCTCTCCAAATTTCTGCTTTCTGCCATCAAAAATAACACACTGATCCTTAGGTTAATTGCATTGAAGGAAAAATGTGTCACATATAGAAGAGATTTTGCAAGCTACAGAGAACAATTATGTTTTTCTTATTTATTACAATTCATCAACACACGAGAACCCTTTTATTCAATATGAATGAATTCAAATGTTGGCTGTTTAATTGAAAAAATTTTTAAATGAGTTATTCATGTTCTATTTCAGTTTTAAATGTGTAAATGCTCATGTAGTCACAAATCTTTTAAGATTCAGGTCTTCCCTTTGATTATGGATTTAGTGGTTGAAGTTCAAATCATGTTTCTCATGTAAAATACATGCATTATGCATTGTCTAGAAGTCCTAATCTTTCACTGGAGTGGAGTGATAACTTAAAACACTTGGGAAGAAATATGACTAAAATCCCATTTAGGTTCCTATGAAGTTTTTCATAATCTTTCACAGTTGCATCACTCACACGTAATTCAACATTAATTTTGTCAACTTGCTGACTTTTCGGAGTCAAGACTTATCAAGACTTTTCAGAGCATTTAGCTTTAATTTCATAGATACATCTGCTTCTTTTTGCACTCATATTTCATCATTTTATATGAAAATTAATGATATAATTGCAAGAAATAGTACAACTGATATAAATGTATGTACAAATAAAACTAAAGTACAGAATAAGTACTGTACTGACAAGTACAGAAAGTCTTCTCTGACAAGTACAGAAAAAGAAGAGAGCATTGCTTCTTCATCTTCTTCTTCTTTTCAGAAATGGGGGTCTCACTCTGTCACCCAGGCTGGAGTGCAGTGGTACAGTCATAGCTCACTACAGCCTTACACTCCTGGGCTCAAGCGATCCTCCCACCTCAGCCTCCCGACTAGCTTGGATTACAGGCATAAGCCTCTACACTTGGCTAGAAGAGAGCATTTCTTACATCAGAGCAAACTGAATTTAAAACTTCTCTCAATTTCCACTACCATCTGCAAAAATGTTTATTGGCACCATCATTCTCTGCCCTGCAAAGTGCATAACTTTGTCTTGTTGATCTGAGAGCTGTATGATACGACTTTGAGTTGAAAGCACTTATTGGTTATAATAAGATACATTGTATGTTGGCAGCTGGACTTTTTGTACATAAACTTTTTTTAAATTTTAAGACAGTTTCAGATTTACTAAAAATTTACAAGAATAGTAGAGTTTCCATGTATCCTATACCAGGTTTCCCTTATCATTACGGTCGCTGGCTTTTTGATGTAACATTACAGCATTCTATTTGGAACAAGATAATCTCCCATTTTATAGAAGTCATCAACACGTACAATCTTTCTTTTGTGATGTCATCATGCCTTTTATTCCTCACCACCAATCCATGACTACCACTACCAAAGGTGTGGGCGTGTTTATTGTGTTGACTGCCCGGCACGCCTTCCTTCAGATGGGACACAAGCACCTGATTTCCAGCTTGGAAACTGCCCCACCCCACTCGGTTCTTGGAATTCAAGTGGGGTGATTCCAGGGGTGGACATGGAGCTCAGGCCTGGCTAATTAAAGCATCCCTCACTCTGGCCACAGTAATCAAAGAGTGACTGGAGGAAATTGTTGTCACCTTGTGGGAGCAGCCTGAGAATGATGTCAAAGAGAGATGTAATGAGAAAGAGGAAGAGAGAGACAGAGAGAGAGAGAGAGAGAGAGAATATTATAATGACATACCTACCTTCCTGTTAGCCTGGAACTATCTCAGTTCTTACCTGTTCACCTGATGTGATCATTACTGGAGTTACCTTTCATTCTCAAAAGTAGTACATGATATAGCCCCTCTACTGAAGGGCCTGGACATATCTATGCATGATGTCAGCTGTGTTCCCAGTTACATGAACCAATAACTGACATCAGAGGAAGGGAGCAGAGGTTGGTTTAAATTTGGTTGACAAGCAAATAGTGTCGCTAGCCTTGTTCCTCATCACAAGTTCATGGCTGCAATCACCAAATATTTTTGTTTGACCCCTTAAAGTTCATGCACACTTAACCTGCATAGGCATAGCTGGAACATTTCCTTAGAAAAGACATATGCAAAGACCTGCAAGGAAGAGAGGGGACACTGTGTTTCAGAAACTAAAGGACACCAGGTGGAGAGAGAAGGTGGAGTGAGAGGGAAGACACAGGGCAGGAAAGGTAAGCAGGGGACCACACGGCATGGCTGCATAGAGCTTGTGCTTTGTTTTAAGGGCAATAAGAAACTAGGAAAGGCTTCAAGCCAGAAAGGGGGTCAAGATCACCTGTTCATTATGAAAAGATCTCTTTACCTGCATAGGGAGAATTGAAGGCAGGTCCGGAAAGCAGGAAGCTGATCCAGGAAGCAATGACAGTGTCTTGAGTTGGGGCCATGGCGATGGCAATGGGAAGGAGTGGATGTATCGGAGATGTGTCCAGGTGGCCCCATGTATCAAGCTGGGAATCCTATTAATGGAAATTCCTGTTGGAACCTGGTCCCCTTTCCCTACACAGATCAAACCATTAGGGCCTAGAATACAGCCTTGCACAAATAAATATTTTTTCAATTAATGAGTCTCAACAGTTTGACAGTTGAGTAGAATTGGAGAATCGGGATACCTCCAAATTCTCTAGCAAAGAAATTTTGTCTTGACTCCCAGGTTTTATGAACTCATAAAGGACATAATCAAACATTATATGTTTCAATATGGAAGCCTCAATTTTCTTGAGCAAAAGCTGAAATCAAACCTCTAAGATTTTCAAGTGCTTCGAAAAGTAGTTATAAGGGTAAGTATTCATAGTCTCTTGTCTTTCAAACAATAGAGAATCAGTAAAGTATTTTCTTGGTTCCGTTGATATTAAATAGCACTATTGACTTTCCTCCTCTTTTATGACACTATAAAACATGTTGTACTGAAATAAACGTTTACTTTGCAACTGAGAATTCTTAAGCAAGGCTTCCTGCTGACTCAGAACGCTGGACGAGTGTGTCGCTGCTTTGGTGGATGGAGGTATTTTTAAGAAACCATTGACTACCCTTTGCAGAGGATTCTTTGGATCGTAATTAGCTTTGTGTGTGTGTGCACACATGCATGTACTGGAAAAGAGAGAGAGAATGTACCATGTACACATGAGTAATTAAGTTTCTGCTAAATTAAAAATTTGCTCAAGTCAGAGTCTGTACTGAGATGATCTGTTTCCATTCTGCTGGCTTCTGCTCAGAGCAATCACTGATCACTAATCATCATGTTTTTATTTCACAGAGATTAGAGAAGTTTTGTTCTTCTGATGGGGGAGGCATCCTTGCCAAATTCTCCTTTTTCTGCAAGGAGCAGATAGATTGATGGAAAACGCTCCAAAAAGACATTTAGCCAAAGGACTTTAACTCAAGACTTTGACTTTGTGGTTCTTTATCCCTTAGGCTAAAAGTAGAGCATCTGAATTTAATGTCATGGTATTGTGAAGGAGGAAGGGACCTTTGTGCTCAGGTGTCATGAATAAGAGATGAGCTCTGGAGTCAAACTTCTAGGCTTCAGTTCGATCAGGGTCGCTTCCTGGCTGTGTGGCCTGGGGCAAGGTGTTCTGTCTCCCTTGAGCCTCATTTTCTACATCTGTAAATTGGGGAACAGACAATGTTGAAGGTAATGACATCCCCTTTACTGGATTGTAGTGAAGATCACATGAGATTGTGGCATAGTTTACCTGTGAACTGTAAAAAACTAGAGAAATGTATGTTGTTATTGCTACCCAGGCAGCATCTTTTCTTTACAAAAAGGAAACAGAGTCCCAGAGAGAGGAAAGGACTCATCCAGGGCAGCAACCTGGAAACTATCTAATGTCCTGGCTCCCAGTTCAGGGCCCCTTCACATCTGCACATGATCTTCTCGTTACTGAAGCTCCCTCCGGCAGAGCTATGGTCATCTAATACGTCACACTCAATCCCAGCAGCAGCCATTCTGCTCAGTAGTCCAGCAGTCGACATTTAAATCAGAAACCTTGGAGTCTCTGGGTTTAGTGTTTCCTGTTTTCAGCCAATTCATTTAACCAAAGAATAGGAGCATGTCCTTTTTCAAGCCGTCTCATTCTCAGAATTACAGTTACTAATGTCACGCAAGGTGATCGGCAAGTTCCGGTTTGTCTAAGACCTTCCCTATTTTGACACTGAAAGTCCCTGATCTCAGGAGGCTTCTCAGTCCAGAGAAAACTGGGACAATTGGCTACGTTAAATTCCCACATTTCTCTGAATATCTACAATCTGCCAGGCACTGTGCTGAGCTCTTTATTCTCAATATTCTGCTTATTCCTTTTGAAACATAGTTGAGGTAGGTGTGATTATTTCTTTACAGAGTGAGGAAATCCAGTTCCCAGTACCCTGAATCACACACCAATGCCAGCTGTCCGAATCCAAGGCGGTCTGAATCCAGAGTCCCCGTGTCACTCAACACGTGATACTGACTCCCCATATTCCCTGAACATTCTCCTGAAGAAGAGCGACAAACTTCCCTTGCACTGGATTATTTTATAATCTACTTGTCACAACAGTTCTAAACTGATTGGGAAACAATTCTACTATTTAAACTTCAGAATCAATGTGTTAATAAGAAGACTAGTAAAAAAGAAATCTAAAGACGTCAATTCAAGTTCCTACCACCCCACTACCTGACTTTACACCTTACAGCCCTTCGTCCCCTTAACTTGTGAAATGGAAATAATAAAACCTACATAAAAGTGATACTGTGAGACTCAAACAAAGTGTTTTGAAAATGTTTTGTAACCTGAAGAACCTAATATATCAGTAGAGTGGGGCTTAATTTATTCACATTAGGTTAATTATGTTATTGAGGATTTATATGGTGTCACTGTACAAGATAAATGGCTCTGTTAGCCTCTAATTTTTTAATTTATTTCCCAAAATTTATTCCCATGGCCAGTATCTTCTGACCACCTTGTAGTGGACAACTGTGGTTGCCTGCACAGCAGGCATTCCTCCTCCTAAGGAGACCCTGATCTCCCAGTGGGACCATCATTCTGTCTCTGTTCTTGTTCTCAAGCATAGGCTTTAGCCAATGAGCACAAGAGCCAATCAGCATCACTGAGACATTTGCTAGAGCTTCTGCAAAACACAAGTTCCCTTCAGATGAAGATCCATGGGTAAATTTTTCTCTTTCCTATTGGATATGAACAAAGACAGTTAAAACCATTAAAGCTATCAACAATGGCTGTAAGAGTTTTTAGTAAAGGAGTAAAGAATCCCATACCATGAAGCAGAACCAAAGAATGGAAAGAAAAAAGGGGTTTTGTTCATATCAATTTAGCCTTAAATCATACACAAATCCCAGATCTGCCTTTTCAGGGCTGAGTGGCCTTAGACGTGGCCATTAACTTCTCTGGGCTTTTGTTTCCTCATCTGCAAAATGGGGATCAATCGCATACTCCTCATAGTGTTGTAGTGAGTGCTGCAGTAGTTAACAATTGTCTACAGTGGGGTCTGGGGCCTGGCAAATAGTATTAATAAGTGCTTTCTCTTACTGTCCTGCCCCTAGAGGGGAGGACTGGGCTGTGACTATATAACGAAGGATTCTTGTTTGGAGTTTGATAAGACTTAAAGAACTTTGCTTGTGCCACTTTGTGTAATACAATACCTCTGCAAAGGGGAGGGAGGCTATATTATTTCTTACTGTCTTATTTTCATATCTATTTGCATAATTCAATTTGCCTTTTCATTTGCATATTAATTCACTTTCCAAGAACAACTCTGGACCAAACCCAGATGCAGCATAGTCTGTGTGTGTGTGTGTGTGTGTGTGTGTGTGTTTGTGTGTGTTTGTGGCATAAGGTGTGGATTTGGGGAAAGGACAAACATGACCCTGACAAACAGCTGACTAGAAGACACAATTTCTGCAATTATAGCCATCCTTAACCTCCTCCTTCCCAGTCTCTTTGACCATATGCTAAGGCCCTGGTCTCACTCAGTCTAGGATTGCCTAATTTTAACATAAACCTGAATGAGAGAGGGAGTGAGAGAGGGAGTGATCTTTATTGTTATTGGAGGAGACCAAATCTTCTCTGGCTGTCCAGATGTATCTTGGAAACCAAGGGCCCAGCTGGCTATTCTTCAACAATAGCAACAGATAAGGAAGCAATGTGTCTGACCCATCTGAACACTATCCAAAAGGAAATCCTCTCAGAGCCTCCAGGAAACTCCAAGACTACAGCTGGCAAGAGAACACAGGGAATGAGAGGCAGCTACACTTGAAGGCAGGAGCACAAAAATTAGCAATCTGCAGCCAGCTCTGACCCAACTAGGCATTTCCTTTCTCTGGGCACCAGGGTCTCCACCTATAAAATGGGCTATCAGAAATAACGAGGAGTAAGAAACAATGCCAACATCAGGTCAGCTGCTTCCAGCGCAATCCTGCAAACACACACCCTAGACCTATGGGATGATAGGAGGAGAGAACCCAGCAGGAGTACCCTAAATACCCTAGTGCTCCTTCAAAAGCTTCCTTTGGTTTCACAGGATCTTTTCTTCCCAGCAAAATCCTCTGAGGCCCAGCTCAATGGCTGCTTCTTCAGTGATGTCTTTGCAACACTCACCACTCAGGTAACCCCAGTTATTCACACTCTTGATCCAGTAAGGCCCAGCCCACAGGCCCTGAAAGATGCTACTGCATTGTAGCTCCCCGTTCCTGGCTCCCCCGCCAGATTGTGAATTCTCAGTTGAATTCACTTTTGTGCTGCAGAGTCTTTAACAAACCACTGAAGAATCAAAGTTGAACAATATGGAGAACTTGCACCTGCCCTGGAGCAACCCACTGTCTAAGGCTGGAAACAGAAAGAAAACTATAATTATGCAAGAGAATCAGTACAGACATGAAGTGCAGAGGGGATAGGGTAGCTTTGTTGAAAAGGGTAAAAGTTCCAGGGAAGCTTCCCAAGGAGCAGGTATTTCAAGGGTCAGGACCCTGCCTTATGAATCTCTGTGTCCTAGCATCTACTACACCATCTGGCACAATTGTGCTCTGAAAGTGTTTGCTAAATGAATGAATGAGTGATATCAACACCCAATTTTTCTTTTGTCCATTTTTCGAATATTCTGGACCAGGACATCTTAAAATAATACTTAGAAACTAGTGTGTGGAAAATAAATTCTTATTGAACTGTTAAATAAATTACTGCTAGGCAGACTTGAACTGAAAGTTACTCACAGCCCCATTCAGCTTCACCAGCCATGAAAATCAACTCAGAAATCTGCAAATCTATGCTGGCATTTAGCACTTAAGATGTGAATGGAGGGTGTCAGCCATGTGGCTAAGATCAGCTCCAATTCAGTGTTCATGCCTGAAATTCATTAATTATTAAAGAAATTTTTTTGCTTTGGTCTCTATGGGAGTTGGAACAAGCATCATCTATGCAAAGACCAGTGTTCAGTTCAACTCAGCACTAATTTATCTAATGGTTCAACAAGAATTTACTGACCACCTAGTAGGTGCTAAGTACTAAAATTTATTGACCACCTACTAAGTAGGTTCTGGGTTTAAGCACAGGGGCAACTGCAGAGAATAAAACAGCAAATAACCTCATCCAGTGGGATTTACGAGCCTGCTTTTGTCTGCCTTCTGTGGCCAGAGACCACTGGCTTCTTAATCCGTAGGTATTGACTGAAAGTCACTGTGGTTCCCTGCACACATGAAGCAGAGCATTTCATTATTTTGTCCTTGTTACCATCTATCTAAATGCCATTCCCTCTTCCCCTTCCCATCACCTCTTTTGCCCTTAGAATTCCTTCTGAGTTTCCTCAGTGTTACACAGAAGCTCCATGAAGGCAGGATGCTGTCTGACTGTTGGCTGCTGTGTCCCCAGCACAGAGCCCTGAGCCTGGCATACAGTAAGGACTCAATAAATGTCAAATGAATACCTGACATGATAGATGATGGGATGAAGGCACTTCCTCCTCCAGGAAGCCTCCTCTGATTTCAAAGTAGGGTTGAGGGCCTCTCCCAGTGTTCCCCCAGCCCCTCTCCCAGGTCCAGCAGAGCCCATTCTCTTCCGTATTTACTTCCATCTCCACTGTTCAGCTGAAAGTCCCTCTACGGGAAAGGCTAAGGGTGTTCCATCTCTAATTTTCTGGCAATGGCAGAGGGATATTAAACTCAACAGAGTTAAATGGAGGAAAACCCCTCAACTCCTAGGTAACTCACTACAGGCTGGCCCTTGATGAGCTTCCAAGGATCCACTCTACCCTCTAAAAACTTCCCTGGTACTGAAGAGCTTCTTTAAGTTAAAAAAGCATCCATGGGTTGGAGGTGAGAAGAATGTAGGACTTACTGTCAGAGCCCAAATGTCCAATCACAGCTGAGTAAATAGGAAAAAGAGTGAATTATAGGGCTATTACTATTTATTATCATTAAAACTAAAAATAGGGCCAGGCGCGATGGCTCACGCCTGTAATCCTAGCACTCTGGGAGGCCGAGGCGGGATTATCGTTCAAGGTCAGGAGTTCAAAACTAGCCTGAGCAAGAGTGGGACTCCGTCTCTACTAAAAATAGAAAGAAATTAGCTGGACACCTAAAAATACATAGAAAAAATTAGCCAGGCATGGTGGCGCATGCCTATAGTCCCAGCTACTCAGGAAGCTGAGGCAGAAGGATTGCTTGAGCCCAGGAGTTTGAGGTTGCTGTGAGCTAGGCTGACGCCATGGCAACAAAGTGAGACTCTGTCTCAGAGGAAAAAAAAAAAGAAAAAAAACTAAAAATAACATTCTGGCACTGCATGCAAAAGAATCCTGTGAATTCTCCAGAGGTCAGTGACATAGGCCCAGTCATAGGAACCACAGGATAACAAGCACCACAATAGCAAGAACACACACGTGCTGTTCTGTGTATCCCAGGGAAGTGCCTCGTGGGCTCTTCCCGCTGTCTCGGGCTTCCTGGCAGAGGTGGCAGAGCAAATCCAAGGCAGCGCCTCTTAACAGTTAGGATATATTGTGTTAAGAATCGTCACCAACAGCTACAATTCTAGGCTCTCCCCAAGTGACAGTGCTGCCCTCAAACTGCTCTGTCTCAAATGATAATATTAGTTTGAGGGGGAAAAGGCCAGTTTTACCCTTACTTCCTCCCCATAAAGTCACCGGATATCCCTCATTAACTGGAAAGGGACACAGTCCCAGCAGCTTTTAACCTGCTCACACATCCTTAAGGTGCTCATCTAAAACATATTCCTAAGGGCATGGCAGAAGTTTCTGTGTGGCTGTGAGGTCTACCCATCCAAAGCAAGGGTTTCAGTCCATTGCTGTCCCTGAAACTCAGCTTCCTTGAAATGGCAAACCTTTCCAGCACTGGCGCCCACCCCAGTGGAGCCAAGGATTCCTGGTGGGGACATCCGGTAAACCAGAGGCTCCTTCTGCCTTCCACGCCACCCAGACGTGCATGCATTGTGGACAAGAACCTTGACGCTCCTACTCGCCAATCTGTCCCACCTCCCCAAAATGATACGCCTAAAACAGGCCTGGTTTCAACTGGAGCCAGTTGGATAATCTCTCTGTATCTCACTTTCCTCATATATTAAAGAAGAATGATACTACCCACTGCCTTCCAAAGTTATAAAGAAGAAGGATCAGCTCCTTTTGAGCACATAATATCTCAATGATGTCAACCAGTAAGTGAAGGCTGCTCATCTTGCCAATGATAGGAATAATGAGGACAACCTAGTGAGAGTAAATGTATTTGCATACTTGACCATGTGCTAGGGGGGGTGTTAAGTATGTTATATATCTTATTACATCAAATTTTCACAACAAACCTATGAGACAGGTATCATTATCATGTCCATTTTAGAGGTGAGGACACAGGCTCAGATATTGAATGATATGCCCGGATCCCCATGGCTAGTTAAGTAGTGGTGCCTGGGTTTGAATCCAAGTGGCCTAATTTCAAAGCCCAGGTTCTGAGCCAATACTCTAGGATGGGGTAAGGACAAAATTGGTTGATGCATGAATCAGAGATATTTCAGATGAAAGGAAGCCAGAGGAGCTCCTCCCCAATCCCTTGACATTGTAGGTAGGGAAGTTTTTGAAACTAGAATCTCCTTAAGTCTGAAGCTGTTATTAGCCAACTCCTTGGAAAGAATGAATTACCCAAGTCCTTTGTAATTCTGAAAGCAGGACTCATAGACTCTAGCAGCACACTTTTCACGTGACAGTTGCTTAAGTAATATTTATTTAAAGAAAGAATGGAACCTTGTCTCAAAATGAGAAGATCTAGATCTGGATTCATATTTCATCAAAATTGATTCCTTCTCCTCTGTGGTCATTTCTTCATCTGTAAAAGGGGCACAGTGATTTCTACTTAGCCTTAAGATGCCAAAATAGGAAAGTTAGATAGACACACTGAGGTACCTTCCTACAATACACTTTCGTATAGACCTTAGCAGCATTCTGATGGCTGAGAAAAGAAAGTCTTAATTAAAAATAAAATAAAGAATAATCAAAAATACTCATATTGTTGCCAGACCAAAAACTCCCTACGGGTAAGGACGGTGTTTAGACTGGTCACCACTGTATCTGCAATGCCTAGTTCCTGCAGATTGTATATATTTTACAATAAAGGAATGCATCACCAAAAATGTTTAATATAACAGAAAATGACTTTTGATGCAAAGGTAGGTGGAAAAATGCAGAATAAAAATTTGCATATATGGCATAAATTCAGCTCAGTAAAGAAACAAGAAATTGCATAGAAGAAAAAGTTTTAAGGCCACAAAGAAATATACAAAACACTGAGTGGTTTGCCTCTGGATAGTAGAATGAGGAAAATTCATTTTTCTGCCCCACTCAGTGATTTTCTGAATTCTCCAAATTTTCCACAATGATCAATTGTTAACTGATAATCAGAAAAAAATGAAAAATAAAACTACTTGCAGAGTCCAGCTTAATAACTTAAGTCTTCACAGAATGAGGAGGTAACTCCGAGTCTAAGCAGGTTGGGTGTGAGGATCTCAGCTGTCAGTCATCCTGCTCCCTGCCATTAGAGCAGACATTTACCCCTGGGACATACTCCACAGCCATATTATGAACCTGCACTTTTTCTCCAACCCCACAGCTGCATAACACACTTGCTGAAAGTCGATGCAAATCATTCCAGAGATCCGGGCCAGGAGAAATGGCATTGTCAGGAATAACCCAAGACAGACAAAACCTGCAGGTGCACACCAGCAGAAACCCACAGCCACGGTTGTTCATCAAGTGAAGCCAGAGCCTAAAGGGGTGAACAGACCTGAACACTCCTTGTGCAGTCACTTTGTCTGTGTCTCCGTTGCCAGCCTCCTCAATTTGTTGCAACTTATAAATAAGCCTTGAAATCCCCACCACATTTCCCGTGGGGCCAAAGAGAATAAAGAGATGGGACTGAATGTGAATGAACGAGAAGGGAGATGGAGAAATATAGTCACACTCAGGTTGGGCATTTCATACGGCTTGCAGAGATTTTACAGAGGTTGCAGGGCCCCGCAGTACAGTACTGATGATCATCTTTTAAGTGAAGGCCTGGACCCTCCTGCTCCACGTGGACTGCTCTGGTTTATGGCTCTGTCTCTGGCTGTCTACTAACATGCATTAATGCCAGTACTTTATAGTCTGAACCTCTGCAACAGAAAACAGCCATTCTTAGAGTCGGATGAGTGCCACAAGAATGACGAAGTACAGAACAAGGAGCATGCCTTCTCTGCACATTCCCTTTCTGCCACCTTGCCCTAATGGATAGCCACATGTCTTCTAAGGACAATGCTTCTTTTTAGCAAGACTTTAATATATAGCCCTGCCTCTCTATATCTCTATTCTCACCATTCAGGTCCAAGGACCAGCCTCCCTCACCTCTCTCCTGCACTGCCTGCATCCCTCCTTGGCCCCACTAATCCTTTCTCCACCGGTCACCAGAGTGAGCATGCGGAAACAGAAATGAGATCATCACCTCCTTCCTCTGCTTAAAATAATGCAGTGGCTTCCCATCACACTCAGAACAAAATCTGAACTCTCTACCATGGCCTGCAAAGGGCTGTATGACTTGAGCTCCCTCCCTGACCTCTGTTTCCCCCTGGGATGATTAGCCCTTGAGCCATTTGTCTCCTTTGCTACGTTTCACCCGTGCTGTTTGCAAACCTACCTAGATTGTTCCTACCTCAGGACCTTTGTATGGATGACTGTGTCTGCCAAAAGGGCTCCCCCCCCCACTTCCAGCCTTCTCTTACTTCCTTCCTACCAGGCTTTCAGCTCTTGGCCACAAAATAGGCTTTCCCTGACCACCCAGTTCGATTTTCTGTATAATATTTATTACCAGCTTTTAAATGCATTATTCTTTATCATCTGTCTCCCTCCATAAGAAAGTAAACCCCACAAGAGACCAAAGACCTTGACAACTTAATTTAAAGCTATAGCCCCAGCACGTAGGACATTGCCTGGCAATGTCAATCAATATTTCTTTAATGCATTCCTGAGTGAATGAATGAACCAAATTTGAGCTTAAATGAAACCCAAAACCACAGAGCTACTGCTCTTTAATATATTACTAAGTGCAGTGCCTCCCCACTGACTCCAAATCATCATAGTGAAGAAAAACTTTTTCTAGCAGTGATTCTGAATCCCAGTTTCACCATTTACCCTGTGATTCTAGACAAGTCTTTAAATTCTCTGTGTCTCAGTTTTCTCTTCTAAAATATTAAATAGAAGAAGTAAGGAAGGGATCTAAAAGCGTATGTCACAGAGTTGTGACGCTGCCCATTCGATGTGTGAATGTATGTTGGGTGCTTTGAGCAGCATCTGGCACGTAGGAAGTCCTACATACGTGATGGATGGTAACATCGCTGTACCGCATTCTAACTATGTTGACTGCATGATAAAATAGAGAAGGCTTTTAGTTCTGCCACCAGAAATAAACGGTAGGAGGCACTGCAGGGAGCCTCTGAAATCTGAAATCAGGGAGACCTAAAAAGAGACTGATCACCCCACAGCCGAGTGGTAATGAGGCTGGAGCAGGGTAGTGGCAGTGTGAACAGAGACGAGTTGATGGAGTTCACAGGGTGATACAGAGGTGCAATTAATAGGATTTGGCTGCTGCTTCAGATATTGGAGGGAGGAGGAAAGGCAGGCAGTTGAAGATTCAGACCTGGTCACCCACTTTGAGGCTGAACAGCTGTCCATTCACACCCACCCATGAGCCAGCCATGCAGATGTTCAGGGAACAAAACATGCACAACCTGGACCCTGCCTTGAGGAACTTGGGGGCAAAGAAGAAAAATCAGCAGAGACCAAAAGAAATAAGAAAATTGATGAGTGTTGCCCTGGAGGTATGAACAAAGGGCTCTGGATTCGTAGGATGAGATATGATTTCTTCAGCCACAGGAGGTTGGGGTAGGCACCACAGGAAAAGTGGCAGTCCTCAACTTCGTATTGCACCCCCTACAGCGTGCCCCACAATGTTAGTGAGGGTACAAAAATTACCGAGGAAAGAATCTGATGCTAAAGGGACAATCCCTTTTTGCATTCCCAAACCCTTACCTCTAATTAACCATGGCCATCCCTGCACTGGCTTCTGATTTCAGAGAGTGTCTGGCATTTGATCCACCTTCCTCCCTGACCAGCTGTCCAGGAAGATCCTGTGTGCCTCTCCTATATGCCTTTGCCCCTAGATCTAGAAAATACTTCCCCTTTTCTATAATATGTGGGCTCTGTTAAGTATCAAGCCCATAGCATTTGTTCTGTTGGGGGAAAAAATGAGCCTCCCCTCTGTTATAAAGAAAAAGAGGTAACCCAGGGAACATTTTGTCCTCTAGTTATCCTTCCATAGGCCCACTATGCCTCCAGCAGTTGATGAGAAAGAAACAGAGACCCTAGGAACAGAGAGGGATGGCCACCATAGGCTTCTAGGGGTCAGTGAAGGCTTATGATGCAACAAGAATGAATCAATTACCTTAAAAACTGCATTTCCCTCTCTAGGATCAAGGGAGTTTGACACCATCCTCTATGCAGATGTTCCTAAATCGGGCATTTGTAACTCTGAGGTCTCCTGCATGTAATTGGTCAGAGTTGAGCTGTTCAGACGTTGAACCAAAAGGAAGTCAGAGAAGGATGCGTTCCAAAGAGAACACTGGGAAAGACGTGGACCCTGAGCCTACATCTTGGTGTTGATGGGCAGAAAATAGCCTCTCAAGGAGTCATGGTCCATTCGATTAAACAAACCTTAATTAGCGAAGAAAAAATTCCTACCCTTGAATAAACTGCTGTCTATTAGGGGAAATGAAAGTCCACCAGGAGTGACAAATTCAAATGCCTTCTGGGTCTAGCAAATGCCATCAATGTATGTCATGACCAAGGAATCAAGGGAGGCTTTAAAAAAGCAGAAAATGCAGGACACACTGAAAGGCCCTCAATTTCAGAAACATTTTAAATTCCATGACTGGCAAATGAACATGCTTTGGCTAGTGACCTCACACAAATCTCCTTAGAATGAGTTTCCCATGTTGGGCACTGTTGACATTTGAAGTCAGATAATTCTTTGTTGGGGGTGGGGCATGGGACTGATATGTTCATTGTAGGATATTTAGCAGAATCCCTGGACTCTAAACACTGGATTCCAGTAGTATCTCCAGAGTTGTGACATTCAAAAATGTTCCCAGACATTGCCAAATATTCCCAGAGGAGCAAAATTGCCTCCTGCTCCCACCACCTGAGAAAGCAGCACAGAATATCACAAAAGCAAAGAGCAGTGGGAGAGGACATCCCCGTGCTAGAAACTGCTTTACAAACATAGCCACGTTTTATCTCCACAGCAGTCAGGTGAGGGAGAAATCACCAACCTTAACGAACAAATGAAAAAATGCAAGCACAGCCAAGTTGCAGTTGAATGTGGCAGAGTTCCTACTTAAACCCAGGTCTTCCGACCCCAAGGCTGCATTTTAACCAGTCTGACATCAGGCCTCAAACGGGGGGTGTTTCAAAGGACAAAATTGCTGAGCTGAGGCTCAAGAGACAGTTGGCCCTCACCTCCGTGTTTGGAGCGTCACTGCAGCTATTTCTTTCCCCATGGTGTAGAAGATGGGCTGGCAAGAGGCCACAGCAGTCGGAGCCTGTTGCTATCATGTTGACGATGAATGACAAGGGTCTGCACTTGAGCAGTGGGAGTAGGGATATAGGAGAAGATGTGAAAGATATTTTAAACACAAAATTGGCAAGATTCAGGATTGATTGAAACAGGGAGTAAAAAAACAAGAGAATTTTAGAATATTCCATTGTTAGTCATAATACTTTTTAACATCAGCTGCTTTAACACACAATCCAAATATCTCAGAAGCTTAACAAAGTAAAGTTTTATTTCTCACTCATGTCAGTCCAATCAAGTGTTTGGCCAGAAGCTTTCAATGTGGTGACTTGGGGATCCTGGGTCCCTCCATCTTATGACATCACCATTCTATTGATCAGGGGCTAAATACAGCCACTGCCTGTCTTTATAAATGGCTTTATTGGAACATAGTCATGTTCATTTGTTTATATATTGTCTAAAGCTGTTTTCACACTCTGCAAAGGTAGAGTTGAATAATTGCAACAGATATGGAGACTGTATCATCCACAAGGGCTACAATGTTTACTATTCTGGCCTTTATTGAAAAAATTCATTAATCCCTCTTCTAGGTTCTTCTGGGAATCTTTCACTGGATCCTCTATTTCCATCAGCCAAGGAGAAAAAAGAGAAAGTGAGAAGGCTCACACAAGCGGTTTTACAGCCAGGCTGGACATGGTGCATACCCTTCCTGGGGCCATGCACTTTTCATTTGTCAGAGTTCAGTCTTAGGGCCACCCTCACTGCAAGGGAGGCTGGGAAACCCGGAGGCAGGATGGCTAAGGCTGAGAACGACCAGTCCATGCCACATGTCGATATCTCTGGACAAACTTCCCTTTGCTGATTATCATCCTGTGGTTTCCTTAGAATGGAAAATATACATATTCTTGCAAAGTGCTGTAAATAACCATATCTCACTGAGACACATTAATGACCAACATAAACTACTGAGCCCTGAGTTTAAACAAATGTATTATGTTAGTTGATAATAGTAGAATAAACATGACCC
Organism: Lepilemur ruficaudatus; assembly: GCA_963574885.1. Classification (NCBI taxonomy): domain Eukaryota; kingdom Metazoa; phylum Chordata; class Mammalia; order Primates; family Lepilemuridae; genus Lepilemur; species Lepilemur ruficaudatus. Next base: position 56,381 of record CAUYRT010096145.1, read on the forward strand.
CAATTAATGAATTTTCTCAGAGCTATATACTCTTTATTAGTTCAAGTAAGGGTATAAATAGAATTCAGTTTAACTGGGATATACAGAGTGTCTATGCTCAGTATTGTGTCAAGCAGAAAGGAAAATAAAGACATACCAGACACCTGCCAGGACCACATCCTATGCATGAAATACATAAATATAGAAATAACAAAAGAAGCATTATGTCTAAGTTCAAAAAAGGTGAGGCATTATCTTCTCATCAGCTCAGAGAAAGAATATATGAAGAGGACTGAGTAGTTGAGATCCACTTCCTGGAGAGGAAAAAAAGCCATTATAATTTATAACCTATAACTGTTTTTAATAGAAATTAAAATAACAGTGAAAGTTGATCAAACTGCAAATCTGAAAAACACTTTACAACTTAGAAGTCATTTGCACTACGTGATTTCCTTTAATTCATCAAAATTCTGTGAATTAAATGTCATCAGGACTAATCTAGTTTCAGGGAGATCCAGCAAGGGGTGTTGAGTCACCTGAGACCTGAACACACCAGGCGAGAGGAGAGCCACATGCAGGCCTGGAACAAGGGTTGGATTTTTCTTTTTCTTTTTTTATTTTCTCCTCTTACCCCCTTTTTCTGATTTCTAATCCAGCTCTTTCTACTCTACCACATTGTTATTAAAAGTAAAATAATTTCCTTTAACAGACTAAAACTGAGCATAATCAGAGAGCCCCTGAAGTGCTCCAAAGCAAACAACAGCCAGGAAAATCATTTCCACATAATGACAGTAAAAATTTCCACCAGCTCAAGGATGACCCAGCCAGGGGCGAAGGAAACAAAGCCACAGGCTGAAAGCTCTCCCCGAAGATTGCTCCATCCAGGCTCTCAGATGCAAGGCAGCTTTGAAGTTAAAACACAAACATCCCGACAGGTAAAGGAAGTGGGGCTGGGAGGGTTGTCAGTTTCATCAAGTTCAATAAGTGAATTTGACTCAGAACAGTTGACCAAGAATATAGCAGCCCTTTGTTGACAGTCCTGAAGAATTCTGGCTCCTCCCTAGGGTCATGCTCCCTATGCCCAAGTCCCACGTCATTTATCATCTTGACTCTCAGGCACCTGGGACCGTAGTGCCTGAATGACAAAGGAGACCTGGCTATGTGACACACATACACAAAACTCTGCCGACGTCAGCAGGAGGTCTCCACGGCATGGTGGAAGAGACGCCTGCTGTTATGGCCCATTTGAGCTAAACATTTCCATCAGGTGAATGACAGTAGTCAAAAGGACCGATCTGGAAGAGGATTTCCCTTTGGTGAGGAAGCTACCGATGGAAATGGGAAACAGAATGAAGTCCAATTTGCGTCAGCCCTAAGAGATAAAGTCCACGTTCTTAGTATGACGTGTCTGCATCCTGGTCCCCATCTACTGAGACAATCTTTCTACATCCACTCCTCTTTATTAGTGTTGCACCATGATGAGACTCTCAGCACATTGCTCACCATGTACGTGTGTTTAAGATTCAAGTTTCTGCTCTCCGGTGTGCCTCTCCCACTTTCCCACCTGACAAACCCCTATTCACCTTCCAAATTTAACCATTCATGTCGGTTCATCTGTGACAATTCCCCAAGTTGTTTTTCCAACCATCAGGAAGCCACTCCCTTTCTTTGTGCCCATAACACTTTGCCTATATTATTATTAGGGCACGTGTTACATCCTGTTGAAATACTCTGTGTTCTTGACTATCTCTTCAACTGGTTTGGGTAGTTGAATGGACAGGCACAATGTCCAATTATTTTCTGTTTTCTCCAGGCACCTATCACGGTGCCTGATGTGTAGTAGACGTGCAACAAATTTTTGTTGGAGATGGTAAACCGCAGGTGAACATAGGTCTGGAAGAAAAGTGTGAGGACATAGAAGGAGTCTGGAAATGAAGCCTAAAGTGTCCTGGCCTCACCACTATGTGCCTGTGGGATCCTGGACACATCAGCAAACATCTGTTTCCTCATCCAGAAAGTGGGAGTATTTTGTCTACCTCATGTAACTAAAGTCAGGATTAAATGATAGAAAGCTAGGGGAAAATAGTTGGTTAATTGCATCAACAATGAATTAATAAGGACATAAAACGAATTTGCAACATGCACTCCTAAGCAGCACTGATTCATTGCTACAGAATGATAAACCAAGGGGGAGAAAAGATGACACCAACCTGCAGATTGATAAACTAAGGGGAAAAAAAAAAGATGATATCAACGGATAGGATACAAGGAAGGTTTGGGGTAATGTGCTAAGCAATAAATTCAGATTTATATCCAAATCATCATTTGGCCCCTGAATGATGAAGAACAGAGAAGCAAGAAGGCAGAAACCGACTGAATGAAACCATGACCTAACTCTCCTTATGTTTCCAGATGCTATTTAATCACACCATTTGTTGGTATTTGCATTTATTTATTTATATTTGTATTCACTGAAAGGCCCACACAGATCACTCTCAGAGTTTGGCAGCTCCAAGGAGGTTGTTTCTGCTGTAAATAGATTGGCTTTTATCAGCATCATTGCCTTAGAGGGTGAGAGCACTCCATCTGCCTTAGTAAACAGTAGTAATATTAGTAGCAGTGGTGGTAGAAACAGATAGAATGACTATCCTATGGAAACTCATGTTTATTAAAAGCTCACTGATGGCCATGTACTGGGCAGTAATTTAACTCACATCTTAGTTAACCTTCAAAACCCATCTATAAGCAACTTAGTGTCTTTTATTCAACTACAGTTCAATGACACCTTTTGGCACTGGGGATATAGCACCAAATACACCAGACAAGATCTCTAGTCTTGTGCCAATTATTATCTGCTGGTGGGAGAAGAAAAACAACAGACAAATATATGGTAACCATACTAGATAATGCATTTTCTAAGATGTGACAGAAAGTGATTAAATGGTGACTCTATGTTAGGTAGTAGGAAAGTTATTATTAGTCTAATTTTATCAGTGAGGTACTAGAAGCTCAGAGAAATTAGGTGACTTGTCTGAGATCACACAATTACACACTGATAGAGCAAGGCCTTAACCCAAGCCTGTCTGAAGAGAGAGCAAGAAACTAGACCACACAAAAGAATATAGTCAAGAATTAGATGCATTATGCTCTAAGCCAGGGGTGGGGAATGTTTTCATGTTGGAAGGCCCCATTAATTTAGGTGCAATCAAATAAGGCTGCATTCAAGAAACTTCAATTAAATATACTTAAAAATGTACATTGTTTTGTAAAAATCTAACTACTATATACTTAATAATTTCAAAAAAATGAAAACTATTTGTTAATTTTAAATTTAACTAACTTTTTCATGATGTTGTTGTGTCCGCTTTTTGTTGGAAAGTATTTGAATATTCGGTTGCAGCATAGAGGTCTGCAGTTTCAGTTGATCCTCTCGTTGGGTATTAGTCATCTGTGACCTTACGGCTGTCTTGATTTGGGTTAGGTAGGAGAACGTAGATTGGCAGCAATAAGTGGTTGAAAAGCAAGAAAGCATTTTTCAGGCGTGTTGCCAAAGGCGTGGGCATTCTACCACATTTTCCCTTATTTCAACTGGATCTTTCTTAGCACCAAGCAATGGCTTTAAAATGTCATCTACCAAGAGCTCAATCAACTCCATCTGTAGTTCTTTAGGTGCCTTGGTGATATCAATTAGGTGAGGCTGAAATGCTAACTTGAGTGTGATGTCATGATTCTCAAAGTCAGTGAACCTTTCATTGTATTCTCCAATTAGTCTATAACAGCTGTGCATTCTTCAAATGATTCGCATATACCATCCTGCTCATCAATGACCTTTGCTAACCAGGGAAAATGTTCATCTGAAATTTCCTTTTGAAGAAGTGTTTTGAAAAAAAGTAGCTTTTTTCAAAATGCTAGGACTTTTTGCCACATATTATGTATAGACTTAGTTTTACCTTGCAAAGAAATAAATTGTTTTTATTTGACATGATATCACACAGAAATGCTGCATTCCTATAGAAATCTTCTTTCAATAATTCATATTGCTGATTCTGTTCTTTATAAAATTTAACTATCTATTTTGCAGAGGTAAAATTTTTGCTAACACCTGTCCCTGTGATAGCCAATACAGCAAATCCACACTGAATACTTCATTGTTTAACTTCAGCATGTTATAAAATTTATGATGCCATTTTGCATTTGCATGAATATAGTTAACAATACTTACAACTTGTTGCAAAGTGTCACTTAAAATAGTAGCTTTAGCACAGAGATTTTGTTGACATAAGAGACATGGGGGCTATACCATTTTCTTCAATAAAAGATCAAAATTCAGATATGAAAACTGAGACTATCTCTGGCCCCAACCTCTCCCCTTGAAGTCATCACTCTCAAGTCTGGCTCTCCAGAGATGTCTCTTTCTCATATGACATTAGAATCTGCTGTATCTCTTTCTGTTAAACTGGG